>CABFWB010002283.1:24785-49759 GCA_902151455.1 Timema bartmani | reverse complement strand
CCCCCCCCCCCATTAAACTAGATAGAGTAATTCGATAATATTTTAATTTGTTTACTGTATTGACATTATTTAATTCAGTTTTTATTAAAGAATAATACTAATGACAGAATGAAACAGGCACATATAGGCCTATTTAAAAAAAATCACACGTATAGATGTTTGACTAGTGAATGCATGAATAAGATCATCATTGTCTAAATATTTCAACAACTCTAAATCAATGCTTAATACAGCAAGAGCGTTAAATGATTAATCTATCCTCAATAATTTTTAGTCGTAAATAATATTTGACTTGACGCAACCAATAAAATCTGCGTTCTCCAGAGCAGTTTGTGGCCGGAGTACAAACACCTATATGAGGCGCAGTATCAACATTAGTACACGGGTTGTAGATTGTGTTTTCGTAGCTGCCACAACAGTTTCAGACTTGTTTTATATATATCTGATTGCGTATTATAAATTTTAGGCACACACCTTCATTTACGATCCATCAAAATTTGCCGCCCTCTAAAACTTGACACACCAGGCAGGATACAGCCTACTCAGCCTATTGGTAGATCGTCCCTGGTCTAATGTGACGAAACTCCCCCTTTTTCGTCCCTTTCAACCATTGACGAATAAACTGTGGTTTGTACAACCTAGGGCCTGCCATAAGCAAAGAGAAAGCAAAGCATTGTGCCACGAATCAAGATCATAATTAAGCTTACTTAGCATAGCTCAAGTAAAATTACACAAAATAAAACATTTTTGGTAAAATAATAGTATTTGTAATAAGCTTTAAATTTATAACGTACTTAAATACTTTGTTATAATTTTGAATTTTAGGCACAGTAAACATTGTTCGGTTTGGGAGAGAGGCTATATCTTAACTGCATTAGAAAGTGCTCAGTGGCTTTATCAGTGGTATAAGATTTATTAAGTTTCAACCATGTTCTTTTAGTTGTTGTTTTAGGTCTATAATGTTTTGCATCAAACACTGTTAAGAGTTGGCAGTATATAAATAGTCCGTATTGAAAATATAGGCTAATCTGTATGAAGGAATATTTCAATAACTACGATACAAATTCACTAGCGGCTTAATACTTTCTCTTATTATATATCTATAAGAATGAACAATATTGATAGCATTGTTTAGATATTTCTTGCTAGATATCAATAAAAATAAAAAGTTTACGCTAAATGTTGAATTATATAAAAACTACTCAAACAAATTGGTAAAAAAAATATTGTTATTTAAAATAAACAATCATTGCGATTTTAAAATTAACCAAGCTACGTATCTTTTTACTATTTCAGGAAAAATGATTATTTTCAGTCATAACATTTAAAATTCATGTAGTTGGCAATTTGGTTACACTTAGTTCAACGGTTTTCATACAGACTCCAGAGCAACACTATTGCAAGTTTCCCCTCTTCTCGGAGTTATTCTACCTGTGTCTGTTTTGTGAACTTTTATTATGAAAACAAAACAACAGCCGCGGAACTTCAACAATGATTAGAAGAGGGAGAAGGTCTCGGTCACATTATAATGCTTTGAATATTATATAATTGATTTCTTTTTACCCGCCTCGGTGGTCGCAAGGTCACTCTTGAGCTGGACTGGACAGCTGATGACGGGGAGATTGGGATTCGAATACCAGTCGGGTCTATTGAGGGTGTTTTCTTACTATATTATTTTTCATTCTCCCTCCACGTAAATGCGGATGCATTTCCACTCAAATTAAATCTTTTTTATTCTTGACACATTAGCGTAATTAGTACATCTGCGTATAATAAATAAGTGTAATTATAGATACATAATTATTTATTTATATATAAACTTATTACATATACTATCATTATGTCTGCAACTGTGCTTAAATTCATGAAACTTTCTAAAAATACTAATTTTATATTGAGAAATGTTCCTCTTTTTGATAGTAAGAAAATAATTATTTTAATCCCGCCATAAATATAATACGAGTATAAGGAAAAGTACGATTTATTCAACTAATAAATAACCTGAGTTACTATAAGTGATCCGATTGAATATTTATGTAAGCTTGTAATATGATAAACTATGTGAAATTACTGGGACTCTAGGAACACATACATTATAGGCCTTGTTTTTCTTCGATCTCAAAACTCGTGCTAGGGACAGTGGCTGTCTAACATGCAACGGCGTGGAAAGGAAATTTTTCCACTTGAAAATTAACGTAATAGTGTACAATATTTTGGATACATTTTTTTAGTAACGTTTCTTACTACTCCTTTGTGTTATGCACTTATGTACTGATTACGCTAAGGTGTTTGGGATGATGAAGGTTGATTTGATAGAAAGTGTACCCGAATGTGCGTGGAGGGAGACTGGATTATCCTGTAGATCACGACATAATTTTACTCCTTCCTAAATTCTTCCGGTACTAAAACAAGGAAAAAAAGTTGGGCTGAAAAGAATATTGCTGCTAGAAAAAACAGCTGACCAGTGCTTGCTTTCTTTTAAACTTCACTATGTTCACACGTTGGCATGAACATAATGTTACAACAACGGTTCGCTATTATCCAGTGTTTTGCAACATACCGCTCATCAAAAACTCACATAGTTTACTAGCCACCTATCCTAAGCCTCATCCTTGGCTTGAAGAACCTTGTAAAGATATTTAAAAAAAAATACTATCGACTAGTCAAGATTGATAAGCGTTTACGATGCTTAGCATCCAGCTTCGAACATGGCACCATCTGTCAAAAATAGGAGCGGTAGAACACATAATTTGCCGTATGAATAGCCAGCCAACCATTTCATCAAATAAGTGACCTTCAACCCGCCTCGGTGGCGTAGTTAGCTAACGCGCCAGTCGTGTTGAGCCAGATCACCGAGGACGGGGAGATCGAGGTTCGAATCTAGGTCGGGTGAACTGAAGGTGGTTTTTCCTAAATGATTTTCCACTCTCCCTCCACGCAAATTTGGGTTCACTTCCTCTAAATTCAACCTTTTCTATTCCTAGCCCATTAGTGTAATTAGTACTTAAGCGTATAACCCGAACGGGTAGTAAGACGCGGTGTTAAGTATTATTATTATTAAGTGGCCTTCAATCAAGACGAATGTCAGTGAAACAAGGCGATCCTTTGTCATGTTGGTACGCAAATACAGAAAACCACAACAATCACACACACGATGAAGCCATACAATTATTTTAACTAGCGGAAAAAAATACGTATGCTTTTTCGTCATTCAAAATCTGCCGCCTTAGGCACGTGCCTACTAAGCCTATGCGTAAATCTGCCCCTGATCAAAGGTATCTAGATATTTGTATTTCAACAAAAATAAAGCTTATTCAACTGAAACAATATTTAATCGACAACATGCGTAAGGGTATAGAACAGCCTTAAGAACACCGATTTGTAATAAAATAGTCTAGAAATAGTACTACCAAAATTAGTTTCTAAGAATTATTGTGTAAAGTGTGTTTTGGTTTAGAAACAAGTTTTAATTGCCACACAAGGTGGGCAATCGAACTCATTCCTTCCCGCTAAGATCTCAATGATGCTTTATCTATGAACCATTTAATTTAGTTGTTTTTTTACGCAGCATATTATTGCCTGTCTGGACTATACACACTTAACTACACAAAGTCAGTCGGGAAAAAGAAGGTAGGATTTAGAAAAAATGTAGGCACACATTTTTGGTTGAAGGGAGAGTAGGAAACTACAAGTAAAAAACCCTCTCTACATCCGGTCGGGATTTAAATCCAGACCCACTCATCGCCAATAGCCCAGACTAAATGAGCTTGAAACTTAGTCCAGGTGCTCATGGATGCAGTTCTTTCTCTCTGATGTATTCAGGGATGTACTCATACAACCCCCACTCCTATCGTTTTTACTTAAATATCTGTGAGTGTAGTTTTTTGTGTTTTGATATTTCATTTATATTTGAGTGAAAACTATCGCTACTTTCCACTGGCGTGTGGTCGATTCTGGACAAAAGGAAGCAATGCGGATAAAATAAAGGGGGTCTGATGGAAACTAGTTTAATTGGAAGATTACACTGGTCCTCCTTTTTTTTGTATAGTTAAAAGTATTATGGGCAAGAAAGGATGGGGGTGACACAAACTATGCATGTAATAAAACAAAATAATTGGTGATCTTATACATATTACTCAATCATTAAATTATATATATATATTTAAATAATAATTGTAATTCTAGCTCAAATAAAAAGAATAATAATAATGGTCAATTTACGATTGCCGGAGTTTTCTCTTGGGTTGTGGCTTGCAAATGAGTATGACCTTTGGCCTGCGTTATAATAGCTTTCAATCTGGATTTATTCTACACGCCATTATCGTTAGTATATAGTAAGGTCAACTATATAATTTTCCGCCAACCCAACACACCGATAATTACTATACACCTTCATAAATTTGAATATTGAAACGTCTAAGTTTGATTTAAATTGGTTGTTTGAAGATGGATTGGGTCCGCCTGTTTCAATTAATTATCTTCTTTTTCTCTTCAAAAGCCCGGGACAAAAAACAGTGCTTCAAAATATTACTTGTGAATTTTGACAAAGCAGCCCTCCTCTTCCACCGCTGCACTTGTTGACGCACTCGTCAATCTAGTGATTCAACTACTGTACGCAAATAAACAAACCGCTTCCCTTGGAGGATCAAACAAGCCTCAATATTATGTAAAATAAAATTGAACTTACTGTAAATTATTGGTAGTGAATATAATATTATTTTGTAAAAGAGTGCCGTTAGTTATGTCTAGAAACAATAAATATTGCTAAAAACAACCTAAAAAATAAGATTTTAACAGAATTAAATGTAGTATTATACACCAATCATAATAGTAGACTGCGCTGATGCTTGCCAAGGTAAACGCTGCTTCCCTTTCCCCGAAGAGGGCCGGACAGACCCGGAAACAAGCGATTGATGGAATAAAGTGCGAGCGAGACCAGCAGGCTGCAGTTTGCAGTTTGAAAAATGTTTAAAAAATCAATCACCTCCTTCCCAGACCACTTTAATTCAACCATTACGAACTTATTCACTGTAAACACTACAACAATATGAATTCAAACAACGCAATGAGAAGGTGTACTAGCCGCTGGTGTGCTACTAGAGGGCTCACACTTGTTTGTGGAGCGCTACTAGTGGCGGCGAGTGAGTCACGTGACCTGCTGGTGGCTGGCAAAAGTTAAACATGTCCAACTTCACCAGCCGCTAGTAAATCGCTCGCCGGCTGGTGAAAATAGCCGCAGTTTTTAGTTCACACTAGGCTGCTTGTAAGCTGCTAGTAGCGGCTATTCAACTAGCGGCTAGTAAACAGCCTAATGTGACCGCGGCTTTAGTCTGAGAAAGAGCTGCTTGCCACGCAACTAATCGGATCGGGAACAAATTGGAACGCTCGGAATCGAAACACCACGAACGGAAACGAGTTTTGTCCACACACTTGTTCGGAATTTTTGTCAGTCGAAAGGAAGCAGCCAAAGAGGATATCTATACTTGAATTGAAGATAAGTGATAGCAGCAGTGAAGAGGAGTTTATGTCTGTTATTTTAACTTATTTATGGTCCTTGTTGTGATCAACCCGTTTCAGGAAAATAACAAATGCACGTGCGGAACGAGCAAAACACCCGCTACTCTAAATACTAAGAAATGTATTATTTTTAAAAGACGTAAAATAATTAAAGTGTATGAATCTGACTAGATGGCTAGAGCCAAACAATACTAAAATTTTGAAACACCTGCTACCTCCCCTAACTGGCAAAAATTTGAATTAAGATAATTCATAATATCATTTACTTCAAAGTTAATTCATAATGAATAAAAGATGGACAGTATGATAATATTTACAAAGTGTGACATTTTACATACGAGTTTCCTTTAAAATTTCCGCGATTTTCACCCACGCATCTCCTTCATAACACTGTCATAATAATGGTTGTTACAAATGTCATAAATCACAGGGTATTGTCCATATAGTTAAACCAAATTTATTAATTTTTTAATCCAAAGACATGATTGTTTAACTAAACAATACCCGCCTCGGTGGTGTAGTTAGCTAACGCGCTAGTTTCATGTTTAGCTAGATTGCCTAGAATGGGGAGATCAAGTTTTCTATCTCATTAGGGTGAACTGAGGTTTTTTCTTAAAAGGTTTTCCACTCTCCTTCCACGCAAATGTGATTTCACTTCCTATGTATTCATTCTTCCCAAATCCTAGCCTATTAGCTTAGTTAGTACTTAAGCGTACAACCCAAACCGGTTAGTAAGACGTGGTGCAAAGTATATATATAATTAAACAAAAATGGCCGGCGAAGAGGAAGCGAAAACCAACTGGTGTATAGCTGAGCGTGAGCATAAGTGAGTGTAGTGAATGATGCAATACTTGTGGACGCGCATGCTCATAGCTTAGGAACAGCTTCGGAATCCGTCAAAACATTATCTCCATGGCAAACCGATTCGTTCCGTTCCTATTGGACGTAACGTTTCCGATCTGACCCGAGAAAGTGTGCCTCCATTGAAATGCATGTTATAAATAATTTCCGACGCATGCCATTCCGATCGGATTAGGTGTGCGGCAAGCTCAAGAAAGAAGAGCTGCCACCTCAACTTAGTATACTTGTTGGCGAGGTTTCTAATTATAGTAACTTGCTTTAACTTTATTTTCCTCTTATTTTATTTATTCCCTATTTAATCCAGGGAAGCGTTGCTTCCCTTGCTTCCATTGAATAAACGCTACTGGTACGTTCACATTTCATTGTGTTTTGTGTACTTTTATGAAGTAAAAATATGCTGAGAGCTGTTGATGTGGATACACATTAAAATAAAGATTTTGATAGTTCTAAAAAAAAAGTCTGTGAGGAAGGAGGGATGATATTCAAGCTATGAGGTAACAATCTCCTTAAAGTCAGCTTAAAGTTCTTTGGTGTATTGTTAAGGTGTGGGATCCCCACCTGAGATTCCTGATGGAGCTGAGAGCTCACGAGTCTGTTGTATTCCACCTGGCCACTATTGGAGACACCCTATATACCTGCTCTAATGATGGGACTATCAAGGCCTGGGACATAGACACCTTGGAACACAAGAAGACACTGCTGCAGTATGACTCGGAGGTTTGGCGTTTCTTCGCAGCACATGGGAGACTATATGCAGGGGATGTCAAGGGCATTGTGAGTAGCACTAATCCTCCAGGGTTCATACTCCATATTAAAGTCTATTTTAGAGACTTTAGGGTACGTTCAGGTCAAAAAAAGGGACCAAAATAGGGACTTCATAAAAGCTATGGGAACAACAAAAACATAATTCTAAGGATTTTTTTGGTAAAAAAAACCTAACACTAAGCCAACTAAAGTAATAATAAATAAAAATTTTAAACACTTTTCAACAGCTCAACTTTGAAGTTCATCGATTATTCTAGCCATATTAAACAACCGAAAATAAGATTTTTTTGATTTGACCCTGAATGGGGAGTGGGACCATGGATAATTTTTATTTACAGTCAAAATACAGAAATACACAGAGTACTTTTACACCTCTTCTCATTATCATTTCTTTTTAACATGTACCTTAAATATTACATATCACAATATTTAACTTTGATTAACAGTTAATTGGTTCGTTTAGTAATTCACTACTCTTCCTTGGCAGACTTTTAAAAAATGAATTTGTTAGAGAAGAGTTTGTTTTTTCCAACGTCTTTGCTTGTATGTATGTTTATGTATTTGTATTGTTCTCTTCGAGTTTTAAAACTTTATATACTTCCAAAAGCCCATGGGCTACCTGCAGTTTTTAAAAGCTTTTTTCATTTTCAGCGCAGATGTAATACTGGAGTTGGTCCGCTGCACTCGTTTTATGGACTTCTTTACTTTTCATAATCAAATTTTCTTCATATCAGAGAAAGCATTCTTCTTTTATTCACTTTCTACTCTCAAAGTCTAAGCTTGATTCACACGTTTGCCAAAAATAGAAAGCAAAATCTGCCTCAGCGGTATAGCAATAACACACTCTGTATGTTGACCCATGATGCATTGCAAGGCTCACTTAAGACAGCTGATTATCAAAGTATCTTATTTTCTAGTGGATAGACATATATTTTAGATCATTCTCCCGATGAATGTTTTCAAACAAAATGCTGTGTCGTGGCACAATCCAATACCTCGATACACACGCTTTACATTAACGAGTTATTTAAAATCTCCTCACAAAGGCCAACGAAGCTGTCTGCTTATTTATGGATGAACATCGTATGCGTTGTGAAATGCGCATGCGCACTGATTTGAGATTGTTGGTTCTGAGATTTGATTGGTTCTACTGTGCCGAACATCTCAGACAGAGGGGACGAAGTAGAGATGAGTTGAACTTGATCGGAACAGCTCACGCGAATGAAGCAGAAATTTTATGATTGGCTCAGAGCTTATCATCTGACCACGATTATGTTCTTCACTAGTTTTTCGATGAACGTGTGAATCTACAGTTTCTTGCCTACCCCGTAACGGAACGGTGTGATTAGGAATGTATTTTTTAATAGTTGGATTATAAAAAGTCCTATGGATAAAAATACTAAGTGAGAATTTTTTTCCCTCTTCTACCTTATGTATAAGGTAGTGATTCAAAAATCTAGCGTTTATGTCTCAATTTTCTGCTACAAGAGCACTATAATTTCTGGTGTTAGAAGTATGAAACATGCCAAATTAGAGCACAATTCATTTTTTAATGAGTATTATTGTAAACCATGGCCTACACAATAGCCAAGTCATGTTAAGAAATTACACTTTGAATTAAATATAGACAGAAACAATAGTAGAACCCTTTTGCTTCCACCAAACTAGAACTGATTTTTGCAACAGGTGCGTGTGTATGAGAACGATGAGCTAGTGAGAATATATGACCTGACAGAGGAAGTGCGAGACATGGCGGTTTCTACACAATTGCTATACACAGTTCGTGACAGAGACGTGGTGATCACAGAACTTCTTCCAGGTATGGGCGATTCAGTCCAGGACCAGCCATTGTATTTATATATTATGTTATGATTCTTTAATTGTGGCTATATTTGAATTTTAGTCAGGTGTATGAAAATTACTGTATTACTTATTTAGTCGAGTAAATATTGCTTTGAAATAATGCATATTAAAGTTTACTTTAGTTCATTCATGGATTTAAACAAGTCTAAAGGCTATTGACGGGAGTCACATCAACCCTACACAGTACACACCTCTAGTACTAGTTTGTGATATTTGTTTGACCCACTGCCTTAATGTTGGACAAAGAAAACAAGCAGAATCATACGTCATGTGCATGGTCAAGATTGTTTATTACCTTAGGCCACATTAGTATTACAATCGTGTCAGGCATTTGGTAATTTTTTTTGCACCACATTATGAAATTAATTTTGTATTCCAATGTAAGCTCTCCCCCTGACCTGTTCCTCAAATTGAATTTGCAGAAAAATGTCCACTTTCTATCAGTAAGGGTGCTTTAGATTTATAGTCAAAGGGTCAAAATTACTCACTTTACTAACCAAAGTTTAAAAAAACCTGACTAAATACTGACCAATTAATGACAAATTTAATTACATTCCATCAATAAATTAGAGTTCTAAAAGTAAAACTGAGATTCATTAAAAACTTTTTTATTATTATTACCTGGCCTCCACTATCTTCATAGCAAGCCATCGCACACCTTTTTATTGAAAATATAACAATATATTTTTATAAAGTTAGGACAATGTTTTCATTACTGTACTAAGAAATCCTAGGGAAAAAAATTATTTTAACAATAATAGAATAATAATAAAACAGCAAAAAAATACATACTTTGTCTTTGTTTGTTTTTTGCTGAAAAAAGAAGTTATTAACAAACTCTTTCGTTTTTCAACAGTTTTCTGCACTGTATCCACATGCAAATTTTACTTGTCCTATTCTTTTATTGCTTTCTACACTCCTTCTAACATGAGCTGTGCCGTGCTGAATCCCACCATGTCGTTTTTCTCAGTTGCCTCCTTAATACATTTGGTTGTATCGCTAAGCAATGTTTGAGCAAGCATCCTCTTCTCGTTCTGTTCTTGTCTCAGCTTTTTCAGTATTGCTTCACTCTCTTGAATACTATCCTTTTCACTGTCTATCTCCTTCAACATTTCTAGCACCTCTGCCTTTTCCTTTTCATTCTTTTCTTTTGCTCCTTTTCGTTAATGGCATGCAGTTCATTACATAATTTCTTGTAGTGAACATGAGCTGCTCTTGCCCTTTGTAAAAGCTCCTGTGTGAAATATAATAACATGATTTAACTTGTTTTCATATATATAATATAACGTTTCCTTGGGCAGCAGGTGAGTATTCAAAGTTCTCTCTGACATGCTGGCCCTTTCATCGGTCAAAATGCGTTCATATTTTGAAACCCCTCTTTCTATGTCCGCACTACCATGCGATAGCGATAATGCTACTTTTACCACCTTGGTAGCCAGTGGGTACTTAGGATCTCCATGGTTTTGTTTTTTCAAAGAACTGATTCCAGTATGTATCTATGTGGCAAGTTTGAAGGACAGTTTTGTTTTCGAGTCTAAAAAGTTTCCAATAATCCGCAATAATGTGCAGCGGAATATATACTGGGAGTGCTGCTGCTACTTTCACTATATCCCTGTGGGTTCCTTCTTTGAATCGTGCTGGAGCTAAATATTGACGATATCTGAAGATGGGCTTGTCCGAAGATGACTGAGGTAAAAGGTGTTTGCAGCCTGCTATGGTTTTTATTTTGCTCCTGTTAAAAACATTAGCTTTTCCTTTTCAGAATGTTCAAGAAACATTTTCATCATTGGGTCACTTTGTCAGTATAATAATTAGTTCTAGGTTAGTAAATATGAGAAAAAAAAGTTCTACCTTGATTTGAACTGAAATAATCTCTTATCTTACTGGGAAGTATTCGTGTTTTCCCCGAAATGCAGTAACGAAAACAAAAAAAAATCACAAATTGTAACACGAAAACAAAAAAATACTGACTTTACAGACCAATTTTTTAAAAACAGACAAATTACTGACCAAGAGGAAATAAAACAGACTTTTACTGACCAGTTTTCACCCCTGAATTGATATATGGCACTAGGTTTTCTTATTTGAAGGGCTGGAAATATATCACTGTGAAATTTAATGTTACCTGCATCAGGGTTCGTAAGGTCTAAGCCAGTGCTTTCCAAACTGGGCGTCACCTAATGGTATATGGGGTGTCGTGAATTGACTGATAAATAAATAATTTTGTCTATTTTAAAATGTTAGCTTGCGTAACTTTAGGTGCGTGTGAGAAGTGCAGATCAGCTGTCTATATATAATACATATTATTTTATGAGATCAACTCAGTCAGTCTTTGCGTTGAAGCATTGTGTGAATCAGTTGGTGTGCGTGCATCGTTCGACTCTTCTCTGAGATCATTTCATAAACATAAGGCCATGAACAAGAACACCCCCTTAAGAAAAGTGGGGAGCGAGCAGATTTTTTCCCTGAAAAAAAACAACTCCGCTTTCTATAGTGTGCTCGAGACTAAACTATAGTGCTACCATCTTTTATGACGGTCTTTTCTAGGAAAAAATGGCCCGTTCAATGCTTCTAAGAATCTGGGTCCACTAACATTGACGTTCTTGCATACGGCCCTAATCTCAGGGCTCAGTAGTACCTGTGTCACCGCACAGTCCAATGTAGCAGTGTAGATTGTTTCTGCGTGCATATTACTTTTATTATTGTGTGTAATTGTGTAATAGTCCTACATTTTCACGAAATTTAAGGTGGAGGTAAAGTACGTTTATATAGTGGTGATTATTTGAAAATGGATCTAACGTGGTCTGGCGACAAGAACAGTCCCACGCGGGAGTGTTTAGTTTGCGGAGAAAACCTGTCTAGTGCGAGTATGGTGCCAAATAAACTGTTGCGTAATTTTTCTACTAAACACAGCTACTTAACCGAAAAATATGTTAATTATTTCAAAGAGATGTTAAATAATAGATTAAAACAGAGTGCTATATTTTCTAAGAAGTCCAAGACTTATGACAAAGCTCAGGAAGCAAGTTACCTAGTATCTGAGATGATTCCAAAAAAATCGCTTCTACACTCAGCTGACGAGAACACAGATATTCCAGCACGATGTTCTATCGTAAAAGCTATATTTGGCACTGAATATGAAGCTGAAATTAAGAAGATTCCTTTGGCTGATAATACAGTGGGGCGAAGGATTCAGGATTTATCTGAAAACATAGACAATCTAGGGAAAGATAAAGTTGGACGAAACAGTGGCATGTTTGCAATTATAGTCGACGAATCAACTGATTCAAGTGGATTTGCTCAGCTTCTGGCTTGCATAAGTTTTATTTATCATGAAAAATTATTGAACAGTATTTGTGTTGCTTGGAAATTCTTTTTACTACAAGAGGAGAAGATATTTTAAAAGCTTTAGATGACTACACGGAGAAAAATAATGTATCTTTGTTGAGTTGTGTTGGAATATGTACGGATAGTTGTCCTTCAATGACAGGGGCTACAAATGGCTTTATTTCAATGGCCAAAAGATAAAATGTAAAAATAGTTACCACACGTTGTTTTCTACATACGGAAGTCCTGGTTACAAAAACTGTTGGTGAAGATTTAAAGGCAGTTTTAGACAAAGTCATACAGATGGTAAATTTCATTAAAAGTAGACCTCTTAAATCACACATATTTGGTCAAATATGTCACGAAATTGGAGCAAAACATCAACATTTTCTTTTCCATACAAGTACGGTGGTTGTCTAGAGAAAGAATATTAAGTCGTGTTTATGAGCTCAGAGATGTAATGTTGGAGTTATTTGAGCGCGAAAATAAAAATGAGCTTATAGATCTGTTTAGAAATAAACTGTGGTGCAACAAATTAGCTTTTCTGTGCGATATTATATTTGAGCTCTTGAACAAAAAGGAAAGGATGATAACATTTTGACTGTATCAGACAAAATTTCAGCTTTAAGGGACAAGTTAGCAATTTGGTCTCAGAAAGTGAACGGGGATAGCTATGAAATGTTCCCAAACACGTTTAACTGATTTGAAGAAAGAAATAAAGACATAACTATTTGACATTACTCAGAGATAAGCTTGAAAGTTACTTTCCAGATCGTAAAACAAACGCATATGACTGGATAATAAATCCATTGGTTGGTGGTCTTTCTCTTGCAGAAGAAGAGTAATTTGCAAAGCTTAAAAATGATAGGAGTTTGAAGTCAAAACATCAAGAAGATGAACTGGACAAATTATGGATTTCACTTCAAGAAGACTTACCACCGTTGGCTAAACAGGCTCGCATGGTTTAGTTGCAGTTTTCGACCAAGTATTCTTGCAAAGATTGATGACCAATATTAAAACAGTGAAACGTGGAAGTTTAAAATTTCTGAATGAAGACATGAGAGTGAACTCATCGCACATTCGTCCCAACATAAAATTAATTTGTTAAGACTCGCCAAGCACAGGTAAGCCATTAAAACGCAGGGCAAAAATGTTTGAGTTGGTTTCTTTACCTTATATTTAAAAAACCCTGTAAATATGTTGGTTTTTACTCCTCATAGGACAGGTAGAAAAATATTGTAAATGTGTGAGATGGTTTCATTTATATGGTGGGGTATCGCACAAAATTTTAGAGGTATGTAGTGTGCTGCCATGCAAAATTTCGGAAAGCACTGGTCTAAGCTCTAGGGCGTTACTCTCACAATAGACTGGACTGACGATGACTAGGAAGTTGGGTTTCGAGTCTTGGTTGGGTGAACTGAGTGTTTTTATTTAAATAGTTTTCCACATTGTCTCTAAATTCAACTTTCCTCATCCCTATCTTTGCATACTAATTCATAGCTGTATCACCTAAACGGTTATTAAGAAGCGGCGAATAAAAAAAATGGATTTTAAATTGTACTACTATAAACGCTGGTGGGCATTTTTCAAGCTCATTCAATCTAGTTTACCGGTGAATTAGGTTAGGTGCCAGGGGTGATCTTTCCCAAATGTTTTCCTTCCCTCCACACAAATGTGGGCATATTAAACGTAAATGCTGTTCTCTGTTCCCTGCCCCATAAGTGGGATTAAATGTTTATAGCATTTGATGGCTAGTAAGACGTGAAAATAAAATACTTTTCCCAAGTGGTAAATGGCAGTATGGTTGTATTTTGTGACACTGACAACAAAATTTACTAAATACAATTATTTATCGCAATTTTGGGAGCTAGGTCCGATTCCAAGTTAAGATTTAAAACAAGTAACTTTCTCAAGCCTTTTTAGCAGGTGCCAGTCTCTTTAGACTTTTCTGGAGGTGTTACATTTAAAGATACAAAGGCATGTCAGTGCATGGTTTCATAAACCAGAAACTTTATATATTATTAAAATAGTATCACACAATGTTTCCAGGACCGAAAGGCCACGCAGTGACTCGTAAAACGATAGAAGGCAGCAGTCCAATGTGTTTAGTCGGGGACATGATCTGCTTTGTTTCTCGCTCAGCCAGGGATATTTTAGTCCATGACAACAACAAACAAAGTTCCTTTAAGGAACTGGGGAAGATTCAGGTGGGCTACAACTAAAATTATATTTAGTTGATTACAAGTGAAAATGAGCGATATATTTTTTAATATGTTGTGTATATGTGTTTACTTCTATGGTTCGACACCCATACACCCCTCTTTTTTACTATCAATATATTTAAAATAAATTATTTTCAAGTTTTGTTCCTTAAATTTATGATAATAAGAAATAAAACTTGGATAATAATGAAGCTTAATATTATTTTACCAGAAGGCTAAAATGAATATTGACAAATAGAATGTTATAAAATGTGAAATATATAATAGCAAATTTGTATTTGATTTACCAGTTATATGACAGTGTAAAGTTACTGGATCTACTTTAATGTATTTATACATAAAGATTTTTTATGTAGCTGTCCATAAACTGTGAAACAAATCACATGGTACACGGCATCTAAACTCATGTAAATAATTTTTAGCTACTTTTAAAACAGATTTGGCTTGGAAGCTGGTAAATAAAAGTATTGTTGGTCACACAATTTTAAGCGTTTGGCACATACTAGATGATTGGGCCTATGTTAGAATCTTGACAAGTGCAATAGAATAAAAGAAGTGTATTCTATTTGGGATCTATCACTAAGGATTTACCATCTAATGTGGTTGCACTTCCACTAAACTAACTTCAAAAATAGCAATTAAAAAAAGAGCTGATAAATAAACTTAGTATAGGGACATTGTGTGGCTAGAGGGAAATAATTTTTGCTGGAAAATCTTTTATAAGGTCTCCTTTATCTCTGGGAAAAAAATTACCTGAAATACATCATAGGGAACATACCGCCATCTTGAAAAAATGGTGGACAAAAGAGGTTTTTCTTATTTATCTCGTAAACCGTGGTTTTTATGAATAAAATACAAGAGGGCAAATATTAAGATAATTAAATTATCTATAAAAATGGTCCTAATCATTTTCCTCTATCTTTTATGGTTAAAAAGGTTATGGTTAATTTTATATAAACCAACAATGTGAAAATAGTCTAGTTTATGTGCAACGTGTTGTTTTCTTAATAATTGTATGCCATGCCCACAGTAGCTAAAAAGTAGGAATTATGAATAGTTCTCAGATTTACGAGAATCGAATTAATTAATATTTGGCATATTAGTATAATACATTTCTATAGTTTATAATTTATAATATTATAATTACAATATAAACCCATTTTAATGCGCACATGAAGTTTATGTAACATTTGGTAATGTTACATCATACTACCCCCCTCCCCTCATATTAATCTTCACGCAGAGGTTTTCCTTACAAGTCATACTACCCACTCCGTATGAAACTTCAAAATTAATAAACTTCCTGCAATAATAACCTTCTCTATTGTAGTCCAAGGTAGATTCAGTCTATAGCAAGAACAATATTAAACAATATAAAACAAGAATAAACTCCCCGCAATCACAAACTGTCCATGTACTTACCCTTTGTGTCTTATGGCTAGAACAACCTTCAAGACTAGAGTATATACGTCACGTCCTAAATTGAAGAGTGGGACGAACAAGCCTTGGTGATCCGGCAATTGATGTTCCGAGCGGACTGGTCAAAGTGATTCTGATGGGACTGACGAAAAACATACTCAATAACTGAACTGAGACTATCCTGCCATTTGGCGGGCAAAACAGTATCAACCGCCAAGACATCGCGTGATGTGTGTACGTCACAGGTGTACTGGTCAAAAATATCTCTACTAACAATTGGTGCACGTAGTCAAGACCGGGCCGTAAATCCTAGCTTGATCGACGGACTACGTGCTTCTCTCCGTTCATCGAAATGGCCGATGGGACGTCAACAACTAATATGGAGATCCCTCCCTTCCAACCCCAAGCGACTAGTACCTATATAAACATTGAGAATCAGAAGACAAAATAGACTATTATATTCGACGCCGTCTGGAGATGTCCTGTCCTGGGACATTTACGTATTTTCTATATATATATTCATAGATATTATTTTAATGGACTTGAACTATGGCTTGTTCAATTTTGAATTATAAAGTAGAGTAGTTTTTGAAATAAGCCGGAATAGGCATCGTAAATTAATAACTTAACAGTCCCGCAAGAGTTTGACTTGAGGTCTATAAGCCAAACTCTTGTGTTCTTTGAAATATATGTGATATTAAATTAATAATTTACTTTTCATAAAATTATTCGGTCTGTATTCACTGTAGTGAACCAGACACTTTTGTAACCATTTAAAATATGCCCACTAGGCACTTTTTTGTAGTCGTATAAATATCTGGCTCGATATTATTAAGTAATGATTTGTTCGAATTGTCAACGTTTAAGGTTGTTTTGTCACTATTCACTGTTGTGAAACTGACATAATGTAGTTTCGTCGAGTTGTTGTCTCTTCCAGACTGACCCAGTTGACTAAAGGATACGTTTCATGTTTGGAAACATTCTCATAACCAACTCCGCTTGATTAATAATATGTTATTATGTATTTGATTTTCAACACACCTTCGATGGACTTATGAGGCCATGTAAATTATTGTTTCAATTGTTGTTATCTTGAATAAACCATTCATATTGTTATTTAATGCTTGCAAATATTTTACTTTTTTGTATCTTATGTAGATTCCACCCGCTTTCTTTTTAGTCTAGTGTTGCCGTAGCTAAGAGGTAGTAGAGTGGGTAGTAACATTTATGATTGCGCTATATTGTCTCATCAGCTACTGAGCCAAGCGTCATCGCTTCGGGTTGATTGTCTTGGGGAGGGATGAACTTTTTTACTATTGTGTATCACAGCTCTCCTGTTCATCATGTGAGTCATCTTCACCAACATATTAAACCGTGTCGAGGTCATCGTCAACGTATATCTCCAATCTATTAGTGCAAGATTCACTAGCACATGCACCACACATTGTTGAGCAATGAAGACCACTTTTTCTGCAATCACAATTTCTTTTACAGCCAGCTTTACAATTGCAGCGCACAGGATGGAGCAAATAGTCCAATTGTGGGGGAGTTGTCGGAATTGGTTGATATTTTCCATGTTCTACCTTCCATCCAAATTTCCCCTCCAGCCTTAACGATAGACTTGTAGACTATACTGCCAAGCTGCTGCAGAACTTGTTGGGAGGGATGCGAGATCTAGTACTTAGTTGGAAGGTTTCTTGCCAACTAACTGCATGCACTTTTTGAATCTAGTCGTATCTAGACAATGTACAAGCTTACCATCATATAACGGGATGAATAATGCTTCAGCTGCTATTTCATCTTGTAACGCTGTTAGGTCATTGAATTTACTTACAACAGATTGCAGTTCAGTGTCATATTATTTTGAGCTTATTAAAAATTTATATGTTCCTTTTTGTAAGGTCCAGACGTTATATCAGTGCCAATCAAGGCATGTAGGAACAGGATATGATTTTTCATGTTTCCCAAGCCTTGCTACATCTTTGAGCTGCTATAAATTTTGTTGTGTGTATTCGAGCTGCCTGGAATTAACATATGTACCTCCTCTCTTGTACGAGTCAGGACTGCAATGAGTACAAGTAGGTCTGTGACTACTCCCACCACAACTGAGTTATGCCCTTAAAAGAAGCTTCAGAAAACTAGACTTGCTGCATTAAACATAAATTGATGTTTGGCAACAATAACATTTGCGGAGGTAGTGACTGCTACCTGTGTGGTTGATTTATCAGTGGCACGCCTTATATGTGCTGGACTGATATCCAACAAAGACAGCGATTACATCTTCTCCATAATTGTTCCCAACATAGTGCAGGTCGTGGCCATGGCACTCTGTGAAGGTCACCAACATTAAGCACAGATATAGGATTTTTAGGTAATTCACTGCTGCTCCCACAAATTTGTCCACTCACAAGACTCAATTTTCACTTTGTGCGCTTGCGGAGAATAATATTGTCAAATAATGCTTGTGGAAGAGGAGCAAGTTCATAATGCAGACACTCCTCGAGTTCTTGTTCTGTCTTCACAACACACGCAAATCTATGGAATAGCTGATTTGGGTTTGCTACAACAGGTTCAGCAAAGAGCACAG
Source organism: Timema bartmani (assembly GCA_902151455.1). Classification (NCBI taxonomy): domain Eukaryota; kingdom Metazoa; phylum Arthropoda; class Insecta; order Phasmatodea; family Timematidae; genus Timema; species Timema bartmani. Next base: position 31,198 of record CABFWB010002283.1, on the reverse strand, counting down.
TTTTCCCAATCTTAGCAAAAGTGAATACATATGCTTTACGTTTGAGTGACATTCTGGAATTTTTTCCCCACAAATTTCTTGATGGCAGCTTCCCCCACTTGTTTGGCCATATCACAATTTACCCTATTATTCACAACCACTCCTGACGATGACATACATAACATCTAGTCGATTAAATGGAGAGTGGAGTCTCAACCAATAAATAATCAATTTCTCACATATACAATAGCTGGCAAGACACTTCACTTATTAATAAGTAATGAGAAATTTTAGTTTTCTTGATTGAATTTACATGTGGGGGTAATGTATTATCAAAAAATTAGAGAGGATATACCAAAATGAGGAATACTACTAGAACAAATGTTCATTAAGGTATTTATACGATATTCCTAGTCAAAATTACATAACCTTTTAGTCGCAAAAGATAGTAAAAAAAACCTGTTAGGAACCTTTTTATAGATAATTTAAATTTCTTTCATTTTGCTCTTTTGTATTTTTCTCGTAAGACCAAGTTTAGGAAATAAATAAGAAAAACAGATTTTGTCTGCCTTTTTTCAAGATGGCGGCATGTTCCCCACGCCGGATTTCATGTGATTTTTTTCCTCCAGAGATTAAGGATACACCATTGAAGATTTTCCAAATTTCTTCTGCTTCTACAGCCACTAATAGTCACAAATATGCCTATACTAACTATATATTGCTCCAAAGCAGTCAAACTCAAAAGGGGTGCCAAAAAATCTTGGGGTAGTGTTTTAATTATGTCCATGAGTAGTGAACACAAAAAAGTTTCAATTTAATTTTGTACTGCATGTTCTCTAGTATTTTTCTTGAAATCATAACCCCTAGACACAAGTACGTTTCATACCAAAGCTGACGTGAAATATAGATTTTATCATTCTACCACTCTGGTAAAAAGTATGGACGGGTCTTTTAAATCCAGATATCCAAAATTCGAGGTTTTTTCCCTTCAGATTTGAGATTTAAATGGTTTTTCCTTCTAAAAAAATCATTCAGATCCAAAGTTTAAACTATTTTATGATGCTTACCTGGGGTTTAGCCCATCTCTATAGGACAAGCCTAATGATCACTCTCTCTAGGGGTTGTTAAAGGTGTGCCATGAAATTCTTGATATTCTGTTATTGTTGATACAAAATAATTTAAAGTAGTTTAATTAAATATAATTTTTTTTTAAATAAAAGAAAAATGTCTGTAATCTTTAATATTTATTTTCCCAAAGAGTTTAATAGCATACAATCATATGATCAAGTAATTAATGAGTCTTGTCGGTTCTTACAATTAAAGTTCAATTTGTGGTCAAATGGAGCCATGGTGAAGGGAGTGAATGTTAAATAAAAATGTATTTCTAAGCCAAGAAAGATCTTCATCAAGAAACTGAAGAAACTATGTACTTTTCGATGCTAATTTCAGGTTCAACAAATATTTTATTGGTCCAACTTCACATCTTGGAGCGATCATTTTCCTACTGAGCTAACTTATTGGAAGAGCTCTAATTTTATCAATGAGTATCCCATCTTTGAAGAAAGACACATTCAGAACATTCTCTTTCAAAAGTATCTGTACATGTATGAGAATAGCAAGCTGCTTCTAATCCAAGAAATGTTTCAAAAGGGAGGGGTTTATTTCCATGAGATACACTCTTTAATTAATCTCGCAAATCAAAGATGTGACGCAGCACTTTTCCAAGTGAGCTATTTTACTTCCATATGTAATAAAAGTTTATCACCGAGTCTGACACCTTAGCTCAGTCGTTAGCACGTCTGTCTGAGCTGGTCCCGGGTTCTAAGAAAATGACACATTTTAGGTGGGATGGAAGGGGACAGGAGAAAAAGCCAGTGTCATTGCAGTTTTTATGGCAAAACTTTTTTGGCCAGACTAAATCAAATATTGTTCCAGTACAAACATAAAGAGTTTAATTTTCTTCACAGGTGACCTCAAAATTTCTTGAATCTGTCAAGGATGTTTTGGAATTTAATGACAACTTTTTCTCTTATTCTAAAAAGTTTGTTAGATAATGCCACCATGCTCTTGACAGATATTCAGGAACTATTAATATCAACATGTGGAGAAAATTAAACTCTGTACTGGACAATATTTTATTTATTTTGGCCAAAAAAGGTTTTGCCATAAAAACTGCAAAAACACTGGCCTTTTCCCACGTCCCCTTCCATCCCACCTCAAGGTGCTGTTCATTATTAGTAATAGCACAAGTAAAACCAAAATAAATATAGCTCTCTTGATATTTATGTTCTCTTTTAGTGCAGAATCTAGTCACAGGATTACAAAGCCTGCATTTTACCTAGTCAGATTTTTAGTATCCTTTGTCATCCATAAAAAAATAATTCTGGCAGCCCCTCAATAAGCCCCCTAATACTCCAAATGGGGTTGCACACCATTGGAATAGAGGACACACACATTTCCTGTTCAATTGAGATAAGTTTCTCTGTGCATGCATATGCCAAAGTCTCCAGCAATGTTACCAAATCCCATGTTCAGTATGCTGTGAGGATTCGCAATAAATAAGTGCCCGTGGGAACAAATAAATAAATGAGGACCACTACTATAGACCAATGGTATGCAAAGATATCTTTGGGGGCACATAAAATTAATATTATTTAATTTCATGATAAACACTGATAATAAAATAGTATATATATATTACATAATCAACACCATATTTAGGGTTAGCCACAAGAGACCTGAATGTAAGGGCATATGATCTGGGAGCACCATTTGTTCTACCATATGTAGGTTATAAAATATGTATAGCTTGCATTATGCACCAACAACTTTGGGGGTACAAAATTGAACATAAATATCTGGAAATATGTCAACAAAAAAGGTTGATCACCACTATTCTAAAAAAGTTTATAGATGTGTTAGAAAGTTACCATTTATGCTTGTTTTCTAAAATTTCTATTTCCAGGTAAAATTAAGATTTGACTCTAGTTAAAAAAAAAACCCAAAAAAACCACTGCTCTGTAACATACTAAGACATCCCCTTGTGGTTCCAGGCTCATGAGATGATCATCAATACCCTGTGCCCAGAGGGGGACTCAATAGTTTACAGCGGGGGTTATGATGCCAAGGTCAAAAAATGGGACATGAGTAACATGAAGCTCTTAGGCTCATGTGATATCGGTCGCAGCATCAGCGCCCTTAGTATCGGCTCTCGGGGACAAGTCTACGTAGCTGGATCTAGTGGTTACATTGCTAGACTTGATGGGTAGAGAGGAACACACAAGGAATTACCAAGAATAAAAACATTCTGGCTAAAAGTTTTCTTTGTGTCATTTTTACTAGCTTTCCCTTTTGCTAATTCAACTATCTGGATGTCAGACGCCAGGGCAGTATCCAGACATGGTCACTTCTAAGAATTTTCTGTAAAAAAAACTTTATGATTGTGGATTACTGCAAACTATTAGAGGGTGTCTACCAAATCTTGTAAACTAAATTGCCTGAGAATTCCAGGTTTTTCCAGTTGTTTCCATGTTTAAAAATCCTATATTTTAATAAAAAAAAGTACATGGACTTAGCATTCTAATAGTATTAAATCAATTTTTATTCCTAAAAAGCATTCAATCTAAGTAATTTAGTAAAATTAATTTCAAATTTAACTTTTAAGGTTCTGTAATTGTAACCATAAAACTCAACAAGAAAACTTGTAACTATCTTTCTCTGAATATTAAAAACTATATTTAAAATGTATTTTATTGAATTGAAGCATGGTAAAATACATCCAACATTTTAACATACTTTATTTACTATTTTAACACAAAATTCTTAATACAAAACATATACTATACTTGCAGCATGTTCTTGCATTAGTAAACCCATAACCTGCTTATGTCTATGAACCCATTTCTGCAAGTTTCAATCACAATATATTTTAAATTCTGCCTGTGTCGAGTCATATTGTCTATAATTTGTGTTTATATTCCATGCAGAGAGAAATTTCTGGTGAGTAGACACCCTGTTTTAGCAAAGTACTGCTGATGAGTAGAGATAGGGTAAAATAGCATTAATTTTAAGTTTTTTTAGCATTAATTATTGGAAATTTAGCATTTTGTGGCATAATTTAGAATTTTGTAGCAAAATAGGTAAAAATGTCTTTCGGCAATGTTTTTAGGGCCTATACAAAGGATTTATGATAAAAGCAACGACTAACAGAATGTGGCGATTAGCCGGATGGGCTGTGGAAGGCACAGGATGCAAGTAAAACCCGAGCTGAAGCACACAGATGAGTGAAACTTAATGATTTTTTAATCACTTATTTCCGCTGAAAAACATTGTTTTATAGAAATTCTCAGCATTTTATTTAAATGCACAGCATTTTCAGGGAATTCGCGTCTATTTCGCTAAATAGAATAATTTAGCTAAAATACTCTCAAAATCACATTTTTCACGTTAATTCGTGAAATAAAAATCGCTTTAAACACTTTCAAATGCCATGAAACGCAAAGAAAGCTTATAAATACCCTATTTTCGACCCCTTTTTTTTTCTTTTCGCGTTTTTCGCAAAAGCGAATTTACCCTATCTCTACTGATGAGGTTTAACATGGAACTGTTGTAATTGTAGTCAAGACATTTTAGCTCTGTTGGTAGTGTGTTTGTAAAAAAAAAAAAGTTTGTGTGTGGGTATAGGGAGAGAACATTTTCGACTTCTCATAAAAAAAGTATTGTAGTGTAGATAACTTTAACAAGTGTGGGATTCAATGAGTCGTACATGAATTTCATAAAATAGAAGAGCGACATTTGCTAAAATCTATTCTCAAAGTTTTGAAATCCAAAATTAACTTTGAAGGAGGGGTTTGGTGTCTAAAGGCAGGTACAGAAAGAAAGCAGATTTCCTGCTTGCCGACTACTAGCACCGATGGGCACTGATATGCATCATCAATGAGTGTGTGTTTACAAATGGGACCATTCATAGTGAAAGCAGGTTCATGCTTATCAGTGCTGGTACTCGACACCGACAAGTTTACCGGAATGAACATTTACCTTTTTTCTTAGTTGTCGGCGCCAACAAATGTGTTCAAGAGAAAATATGGTTGATATATAAAGTTTGATTACTTGTGTGTTACACAGACGTCCTATATGGGACAAAAAGAGAAGTCATTCCAAAAGGAATATTGTAGAGAAACGCTGGATGAAAATAAGCACGGAAATGGGTGTCGATTGTGAGTAATAAATAATAAGGGTATATTATTTAATTCATTAACCTTAACTATGTATGCATAAATGTTTAATAAATGGACCAAAATAACCAGATCACATCAACTCACAAATAATTTTCACTATAGGCCTATACATTATTTGTTTGGATTAGTTCCCAAGTTATTTGTTACTACCCCTTCTAAATAAAAAAAATTAAAATTCCTCATCCTATAAATGAAAATGTATAAAGAGGCACCGTTTTATAACTCGGCAAGCTGGGCAAATGCCCAGGATGCCAAATTTTAGGGGGCGCAAAAGGAGATTTTTTAAAGACAGAATTTAAATAATTGTAAGATATTTTTTCAATTTTAATGATTCCTGAAGTGAGGAACCGATTCTACATAGTGCAATCATAGTAACAGTTTTTTAAAAATATATAAACAACCTAGTCGAAAAAGTAAATCTAAATATGGTACGAAAGGAAGCAAAGGATGGAAAGTGGCTTGAAACCGTAACGTAAACATAAATCGACTTGTTTAAACATGAGTAAGATCGTAAGTGGTGCCGAGTTTAAAAAGATAGAACAACAAACTTAAACTACTAAAAAAGTACAAGTTAAGGGAAAGGGGAGAGGAAGGGGTGCCTACATTTATTTTGCCCAGGGTGCCAATTATCTAAATCCGGGGCCTATTTATATAAATTTCACTCATGCTACAACAAAGGATTATTTGAAATAAATGCTGTGAAAATATCTCGGTTTATTGGATGAATAGTTTTTTTTTCTTTTCAATTTTGAATGAACAATGTCAATAAGTAAAAACTCTTCATCTAATGATGAATTGGATCTCGACAGCAGTGATAACACATGACAACTAGCAGGTTTTAGGCTTTCGTCTGTGTCCTCTGTGTATACGCCATTCACGACCTAAGTTTACTTGGATGACAGCTCAAAAAGTAACTAAAAAATAGCCCCTAAAATATCACTACGCCAACAGCTGATATCTGCCACTGTCACTTGGGACAGCTGTTATGAAAACATATGGTTATGTAGAGTAATGTGATAGTTTACCACAGTAATTTAGGCCAATATTATGCCTCAAAGAATTTTGAAATTGAAATTTTTGAATGACTTGGTGATCTGTAACTTCTCTTCTTTTTTTCTCCTGGGAACTCATTATCAAAAAAACACACACAAATCTATCCACAAATAAAAAGAACCCCTTATAAAATTTCGTGAGATT
>CABFWB010002283.1:11947-24271 GCA_902151455.1 Timema bartmani | reverse complement strand
CATGTGGTTGATGATGACGCGGACAAGTTGTTTAAAATGGTGTATCCTCGCAGCAGACGATTATATTTTATTCAGTTAAATATTTCTAAAAACAATAAACTAATAATAAAATAGTTAATCATATATAAAATAAATTACAAATATTTTATCTTTACCAAGTAAATACGATGCCTTTATTAAAAGGTATTAATGCATGCACTATATTACACATCATAGATAACATTCCAAAACAAAGAATAGGTACTTTTAATATATGTTTAAAATATTGTTTCGAATTGGGTAAAAAGAAATTGTTAAAAGTAATGAAATAATGTGAGAAAACTTAAGTTTAAGTTATTTTAAATGTAAAATATAACATGTAATTAAAAAACTTAACATTCATAACAAAACAGTGATCTTTTACAAGTGTTGGTAACCTAAAACCTAAACATATGATTTTTGAACTGTCATCCAGGTAAAGACCTATCGTGAATGAATTATACACTACATGCGCTGGAAACCGGTAAGCAGGCAGCTTGCTTTCTTTCTATACGCACCTTAAGGAAAGTTATTCAGCAGTTGGGGTTCAAATGGAAACAAACATCTAATAACAGAAAGGTGCTAATAGAAAATAATGACATACAAAACCTTAAGAGTAATGTACTGTCCATGAAACAAATACAGAACTATAGACAGCAAGGTCGACCAATTATTTATAATGTTGCATTGTGAACACTACAAGGACAACATTCCACCAATATTTTCATGAGCCTGTCCACAAGTTTGTACGCATTCGGTCTCTGGGCTTTGAGTCGACAAACTCTTTGTCAGCTTGCAGGTTTGAGAGCTGGGGCTGCATCATTGGGCGAGTCAGGCGAGAGAAGTTCAACTTGTCTCCGCTAGTGGCACCACCATCTAAGAAGATTGTCTCTAATTGGTCAAAGAGAAGCAACCTATCAGCTAATTCCTGGCTTATGAGATAATAGGGAAGATTGTGTTTTAATCAGCAAAAACTATATAAATTCTTTGAATGTCGGTATTACTGTGATTTCAATGGCTAAGGCTGTTCATACATTTTCTGAATATATGCTGACCTCGCCAGGGCAAAAATTGAACACTTGGTTGCTGCCATAAACCGATAATCGTCACGCTCTGTGGATCCTCTATATAAGAAATACTTGTTTCACAGCAATGTCAAGAATCTCTTAACTCGAGCTCTTCATGTCGCTGTTTTCACATTCACCAGTCAGTTTCAGCTTCTGTTTAGTTGCCTTTAACTTTTTAACTATTTCAATTACCTAATGTTTTTGCTAAAAATCTGTTATAAATAATGGGTCTATTTAACTTGGTCAACTTTTTTAGACGTTTCTAACGCTATCTGTCCATGACAACTTCTTTGTCAGTTCATTTCTATAATTTAGCATGGGCTTCCCCCAAGAGAATACTATTTTGTTTAAGGAACTTTCTAAAATGTATCTTTTGGGAATTTAGTCCTGATACGTCCCTAGGGCAGTCTTGGGTTTCACTCCTGTGCATGGTGCTTAGCCTGCCTTATCTTCTTGTATGGGGAAAGAATGGCATCTCCCAACATATTTTTGCATCAAATATATCATGTGAATGCTTGCTGTTGAATAATTTATTAAGGAGCTTCTCTGCCCAAGCCACAGTTTTGATAAAGTATCCCTTTTCTAGTTGATGTGACATTTCCCATTGCTGTAGTAAATCCTTTTGTAAGTCAACACCACTCATGAGTATTATTTTTCAATAAAACGTATGTTTAAATTGGACTGCGCTTTTCTTTATTTTGTCAGTTTGTTGCTTGGTAGGAAGCAACATTAGCTCTCTCTACCAGGTAGAAAAATAAATGAGACCTATTTCCATAGCACAAATAAAAACATATGGGCTTTGAGTGACGATAAAACTGCTGGACTAAAACGCCTTTCTAAGGATCAAAGGACTAGTTATAGACTACATATCCTACCACAATCATCATCTTCACATAAAATAATCATAAGCTTTTGAAGATATATAATTTTTAGGGATGGACAGGAATTACTTTATTTCAGGACTGGAAATTAGTGAAAATATCAGGATTCGGGATGAGAAATTTTAAAATTATTCCTTAGAATAATCTTAGATTTAAAATATATTGATTTATAAACTAATATGGTAAGAAATGTTAAAGCTATAATATTATTAAGACCCCCTTCGGTGACTGCATGGTCTAAGGCACCACTCTCGCAATAGACTAAACTACCGATGACGGGGATATTTAGTTTGAATTTGGCAAGGTGTATTAAGAGTGGTTTTTCCTAAATGATTTCCCACTTTATCCATGCAAATGCAGGTACACCTCTAAATTCAATCTTCCTCATTCCTAACACACTAGAGTAATTAGTACATAGGCGTATAACCGAAGCGAGTAATGAGACCCGGTGCTAAAAAAAATTGCTAAAGGTAATAAATACAAAAAAAAAAAAAAAGTGTATATGAATAGTATTTTTATCAAATCAAATAACACAATTGTGAATTAATATCAAATAATACAATCAATAAAATATTTAATTTCATTACATTTTTGATGGAAATTATTATTTTTTAGTTAATTTCTTTTGAAAATGGTGTTTTATATTTAATTATTTGCATAGGGAAAAAAATAAAATACAAAACATGTTTGGCACTTCTTAGATTTGTTCTAGGTATGCAACCGAAAATATTATCTAGGTTTAAAAGTTACTTTTCTTAAATGTTCCTAGTTTTGATTCCCTTTCTGGCTTGTCAACAACAAACATGCTGAACCCTCATAAATGGATGACCTTGGCAATCTACTTCCTTTCCCCCCTTACTCTCATTTCAACAATAAAAAAGAGAATAGATCTGTCCTCTAAACCTTTCACATCCTTGCTGAACCCAACAAATCACTGTTGATAGACAGAGCACAATAAGTCACGCTCCTCCTAACTTGTTTCTCTACAAGACATGTTAAAATAACCCCCTCCCCATTCCAGCCATAAAGTTTGTTAAATAACAAAGAAGAAGACTGTCAATCAAAGAGATTAACAGTGATGAGTCAGATAGCTGCTAGAACATGAGCGCCGCCCTTTGTTTTGTTTCTTGGAGCATTATGTTGTCAACTTTACCAAAAATTGAGTTCTATCACTATTACACCTTTATAGTTTAGTTGTTCACACATTGCAAGGCAACTTGAGTCTGGCTTCAAGACCAATTCACATAAATATACATTCAACACAAACAAGTGTATCAAATATAATTTGAATTATAAGATATAGATATTGGTGAGGGTAACATTTTTTTTTAATATGAGAAATGAATATAAATATGTTAGCTTTAAAAAATAACAGAATTATTTTAATTAGCATAACACAATAATTTGCTGTTTGCAAGGATATAATGTTCAAAAAACACACTATTTAAGAATCTATTTACTTTCCATGTTTGATAGAAAAAAATGCTGTAATAGCTTGAATGTGCTTGAAATTTAAAACAAACTTGTGATGTACTAATTTTTTCTTTCTCTTGAAAAATGGAGGCTTCTAAGTTGATGATGTAATGTTTAAGGAATGTGTTCAGTTGTCATAGTGGCAGTATATTGTTTGATTTAGGGATGAGTCTTCAAATATTCAATATTTACAGTTATATTTATTTTTTGAAATTATTGTAGTGATAGTCAACATGATTAAAACAAACATGAGCCAATTTATTTGAACAAAAATTCATGTTAAAGTAAATTACTTTTTGTATAGAAACTTAATCACTAGCCAAAAAATAATTCTATATGGAAATAAAATCCAGGAACCTTGGCTTATTGCACTAATATTTCTCCACTAAGTTATCTAGGGTTCATCCTGTGGTCAAGGTCATTCTTGATCCATAGTTTAATTTAATTAGGCACAATTAAAGGCTATGATGAAAATGTGGATTTAATCGGCTCCTTTGGAGCAATAATTTAATCAACTGGTGTGGACAAAACCAGAATATAAGAGAAACAAATCACTATGCAAAAATTTAACATCACACAATATTATGTTTTCAAAGATTTAATTTCTAGAAAAAGTGGTTTCCAACCATCTCTAAGTCTGACTTATTTGTTTTCTATGATGAATCTTGTTACACACTCAATAGTTTGTTAAATTTCTTTAAAAAATGTGATATTTTGTGCTGGCATTTTAAACTTACCTTTTAACAACAATCAATCCACAAAAATCCAACCAACAAAAAATAAAATAACTCAAGACAAATATGAAAGAAGTATATTTATTGGCTCAAATGTAAATATACAATAAGTTCATTTGAATACACTGACTACAACTAAATTAATGTTAAAAAAAATCAAGTGAACATATCCAGGGGTGACATTTATGAACTGTAACAGTAATATTGACCGGGCGCGAGCTAGCACCGCGTCGGACCGGCACACGGGAAGCCTTCTCAGCGTGTTCCCGGACAGAATTACCGAAAACTCGCTAGTACCGGAGCAATACTGACTAACTAGAGCTAAGAGTGAAACTAGAAAAATGGGTACCTTAATAAAACAAAGAGGGAAGCAGGAAACTTAGGAGTGATTGTGCTACAGACCATACAAGCATTTTGAATTAGTTTTCATTGGTTATTTTCTGGCAAATCATTAAGTGTTCGTCAAGCCAAAGTCTGTGTAAGCTATGTGTCATATTAATTAACATTTACCAAACAGACAGACACAAACACCACACATTTACTTATAAAATAATTGGCTATAGTGTATATATATATATATATATATATATATATATATATATATTTATATATATATATATATATGAATGAGCAACAGATGATTACACCAGCAATAGATTCATATAAACCTGTGGTAAACTTTCCTACTATTTAGTAGCCAGTACTTTATGTAGAAACTCTGAAATTAATTTTTAAGTTCCCAATGATCAATATGTCATTCACAAAGAGGTAAATATAAAGAAATGGCCGTTAACATCACACACACACACACACACACACACTTAAGAGGTTAATAATTGATATAAAATGAGCATTTTTAAATGGGATTAATTTAGATCTTTGAATTGTTGGTTTGTGTGCCTATTTAGTAAGTGTATATGATTATTAAAAAAAAAAGATATTGTAGTTTTAAATTTTCACTATTTAAAAACATAATTAAGTCTATCATGTTGATTACAGCTAGGGGCTGAGAAATAACCAATCCCAACTTTCAACCGTAAAACATATGACGCTAAAGGCAAATTGGTCTGTAACACAACTATAAAAATCCATCTAAACACAAGCAGTATGCAAGGAAAGTGGATGAGGTAGAAGAACTAAAAGGAGGAGGGAGGGGTGAATGCACATATGAACCAAGATATCCAAATATAAAAGGAAGTAGATAACTCAAAGAGTCTTCAGGCTTGAACCAAAAGGTTATCCCATATAAAAACTTTACAAGAATAACAAATCACACATACAATATCGTGTAAAGAAATGAATACACGATCAAATCAGTTATACAACATATTACTTAAGTCAATTAAGAATCGAGCAGTTATTGCAAGAAAAAAGTTTAAGGGCGTCATTTTACAGCTTGATAGCTTAAAAACTAAACATTTAAAAACTAAGACTTGCAAGCCTCGGCGTTCATAACAGTCACTTCAGTCATAACTAAGTGAACATCTGACACCTGTGCAGAATTAAAAAAAAAAAGAAAGAAAAAAGCTTGCAATGCACGATATTTAGCCCTAATTCACATTACATCTCTTGCATCAAGTAAACATCAATTGACCATCACTACTGTGATTTAAAGACTGATTATATTATCACTGTGTAACAAGACAAAATGTTCTAGTGATTAAAAGAGTTCACCCGAATAAAAGACAAATAGCTAGCTAGCAAGTGAGAGACGGTGAGAGGTAGTCCCGTCGATCCGCGCCACGTCTTCAACACGTTCGTTCCAAGGCTTCCCGCACGAGCGAACGTTTCCACCCGACCGACGGCATATTATGACGGACGTCTTAATACGGTGCATAGCGTCGGGGCGAGCCTCCACGGGCAGTCGGTCTAACACAGAACAAAGTTACAATTAGAAAAACGGCCCGTCAAACAAGGTGTTTACAATGCGTTCATTACTAGGTTAGGGACAAGACCACATAAATTGAAAAATAAAAAAAATACCGTACTCTAAATTCTTCTTTTACAAATAACATGAACACAAGAGAATGAGGTCTTTAACTAATTCAAATTTACCTTGTACCAGTACATACATGTTGGCAACACCAATCCAAAAGATGAAGGATAAGGAGAAATGAAGAATTCTCAACTGAGCATGGTAGATTCTTTGTAAATGTAAAGAGTGAATCGAGTCTTCAAGTCACTCTCCAAGGGTTAGTTAGTCATATCAAATATTGCACAAAGGATTAGTAAAAAAGCAATAGAAATTATAGCCATGCATATGTAAAACAAACTACCACTACTAGTGCGACAAATTCTTATATAAATTGTGCAAATACACATTCAAACACTTGACTTCACGTAAATGCCCAATATCAGAATTATAAAGCTATTAAAGTATTGGATAATCTTACGGATGAAAAAAATTTGCACAAAAGTATATATTCTTTGCACACCAGTAGTAGAGGGCTTTGTGTGTCTGAGATGAGCAAGCAACAAACTTATTTAGATTTCTAGTGCTTTAGCAAAGAATTGTTATAGAATTTTCTTTTGAATAAAATTGTGCTAGTAATGATTTGGACATTGGCTTCCAAGACCTACACACAAATTACATTCAAAGTTAAACATATGGAATGGTAGGTAAAATAATTGGCAGATTTAATTTTTAGAAATCCTGAAATAAAACCTATTTGGGAATGGAAAAAGGCTTCGTAATATTCCGAAAATGGTCAAAGTAATATTCCTTTCTCGACACAAATTACAATTTGCGTTAGTATAACAAAGATAACTATTTATATATCCATACAAATAAGTGCCTAATGACAAAGAAATGTACATGAGAATAGAAAAATTTAAGTGGCAAGAAAGGGAACCAACTCAGAAAGATGGGTTGGAACTCGCTAACAAGAAAATTTACCTGTGTTAAGACCTAGTCTATCTTCCTGATCACTTTTAGTTCACGTTTAAGCATATGCAGATGGATTCCCAATATTCAGAGTTTATATATTAAAAAACCAGAAAAAACAAATCTATAAAAATTCAGTAAAATTTCTTTAATTTCTGTGACTCACTTTGTAAGACTTGTGGATAATTTTAATCATTCTTATCATGTCAATGTCTACAGAGGCAACGGTCTGTAGAGTTGATCTATGCTATATGGCATCTTATGAAAAAAAAAGTATAAATTTGGAAATGTCTTGGTAGTAGCATTTATGAATGTGGAGAAGGCATATGATAGTGTGGCTAGAAATAAAGTATGGAAAAGATGGAATGGAAGGAGAAGTTGTAGTGAGTAGAGTGTATGAGGATAACCTAAGTTGTGTTAAGATGGAGAAATGTTGGACGAAGTCGTTTCAAATACAAAATTTTGTGAAGTAGGGGAGTCCCTATTCTTTGTAATGGTAATGGAAGTGAATAAAGTGGTAAGGAAACTTTGTGAGGAAATAACGAAAGCAATGATGTTTGCCAATTACTTGATAGTATGGGGGGAGGTAGAGATGTGAAAAAAGTATTGATAATTTACTAATATCGATATTTTACTTTTGATACAAGTATTTTTTTTTACTCGATACTTCTTTTCCTATAATTTTACTGATATTAGTACTCTCACTCTGGTATCGAAAGAAATAACTTTTTTGTTATCTTCACTCATGCTGAGATTAATTGGTTACTAGCATGTACTGTGGAGAAAGAACAAATGACACAATTTCTCAATTCTCACTCATTTTCTGGAACTCTAGCATTCAATCTCTTTTAGCTCATCATAATTTATAGATGTTCTTTCATGTTTATTTATCAATACAGCCAGGATGCGATGAGTGAAGAACAGTCTACTACCCCTTCCTTTATCAATGAGCATGGTCATCACAAACTAAACAAAAGAAAGTGGCTTTTGTATGGCTCAACAAACTCACAAGGTGCTAAAAAGCAGACGAAGCAGAAAAGTTTATGTGCAGATGAAACAGGGCAAAGTGTCCATTCTTCTATTGTTTGTCAATAGTTAATAATCTCTCTAGAGTATATAAACAATGAATGTAGTTAAAAATGGCATCTCCACGAAGCGAATTATGGGAGTTTTTTTAAAAAAAGTTGGATAGCAAAAAAGCACCTTATAAAATTTGTTTTAAATATTAAAAACCATTATAATTTTCAGTGTTTAAATAAAAATGAAAATACAGTTATGATACAAAAGTTGAGATTTTTTAGAGCCGCGCCTTTCTACCTGTTAAGGTTATACACCTATATACTAATTACACTAATCAGCTAGGGATCAGGTAGGCCTAATGTAGAGGCAATGCATCTGTATTTGCGTGGAGAGTGAAAAGCCATTTAGGAAAACCACCCGCAGTGCACCCAACAAGAATCAAACTCCGATCCACCTGTCTTCGACAGTCTAATCCAACACAAGATTAGCGCGTTAGACCACGCGGCCATTGAAGCGGGTAAGAGATTATTAAAACTAGATTAAAATAAATACATTTTTCCAGATTAAAATTTTATTGCAAGGAGAAACAGGATTAGGAATGACATTAGCCACGAAAGAGTTTGGGTATAAGAGGTACATGAAATAGTAGAGGAAGGAAGACTCAGATGGTGTGGTCACGTAATAAGGATGGATGAGAAAAACAATTGCAATAAGAGTGATAGAGCTGAAGGATGTAGGAAAAAGTCTGAGCAAATAAAAGCAAAATTTAGAAAAGAATGGAAACAAATAAAGGAGAAAGAATGGTGGAAGGAAATAGGCAGCTGGAGGCATTTTACTAAACTGACCTTGCCACAGACCAGAAAAAATTATGTTTATTTCGAAATATTCATGGGTCTAGATTTAATTAGCTTTCTCACTATATCTTAAAATTGGTTTAGGCTATAAATTTTGATTATACTTGTGGGATAGGTATTTGAATTCCAACCCTGGCCTTGCCACCAATAAATCAGACTAAGTTAGCCTGAAATTTAGTCATACCCACTGACAAATGTCAATGATTTATTAAAGCCCATATTTTGTTAGAAATATTAGAAAATATTGTTTTATATATAATTCTAACACTAACAATAACAAAAACAAGTATCATGGCGAGTGCCACAAAAAAATGGCTAATATATCCCTTTATTTGTAATTTCAAATTTGTTTAAAAAAAGTTAGAGAGTGAACCAAATACATTTTTTAAAACAATTATTTAATACTTTCCATTAATAAAATAAATAAATCTTTTTTTTTTATTTGAGAAGCACAAGTTAATGTAGGTGGCACAAGTACAGAATTCAACTCAACAAAAATTTATTTCAGAACCAAGTGTCTGATTATCCTAACATACCTTTCTCTTTCTCTACATTAGAGTTTTGAAAATATGTGTAACTATGTTCTTGTTAATAATCCTCATGGTTATAAGTAGAGATGGGCCACTCGAATCCACAGAATCCTGACAAGTATTCAAGATTCGAGGATTCGATGTTCTACTGGATTCGATGGTCGAATCTTTCACCTCATAAAAAAAGCATATTTTGAATTCAAAAATTACTTAGTTAGACCTACTTGAAAAGCACAACTTAATCCGTAATCTTTATTTTGTCGAACAAAAGATTTGCATGAATAAATTTTTTTTTTTTTAAATTTAATATTTGTTAGGTGTGGAAAATCTTACATGTCTACTACCCTACCCTCCCGCCTCTATGGGAAACTTGGACTCGACCGTTTTGGCACATGCTCACTTCTAAAACTTTCACCTCATGAACGATCTTGTAAATATTTTAATGAACACATTAAAACTCTTCAAAAACCGAAAATAAAAACCAGAATTACAAATAAACTGTAAATAAAACAAATTACTGCTTTTTTAAAACAGAAATAAGAACACATTATACAAAGTCAGCCGCCATAACAAACAATACAAAGTCGGCCGCCATAACGTATATTATATTTACTCGCGAGAGTGATGATTAAAATAAAGATACTGTTAATTCTTAGTACCCAACTGGTTTTAATTGTCTACAACTATGCAAATAGCCCCAATTTATTGCAAACGATTCTTAAGTTAAATATTTTGTTAGGTTTCATGATCGATTCTGGTAATCTGATCACTTAGTAAGCGTTGGAGTTTTAAGAATCAAATAACCACTTGCTAATTCATAATTTGTTTTTAAATTGATTTTAACTAAGAGTTTATAATTTAAAAAAAAAATGTTATTGAAGTAATTGTAAAAATATTCAAACGTAGTCCTGCCTTATAAAATGGGAATGAACATATTGGAGTCGAAAATATGATCGTGTTTTAAATAGAATGTATTCTCAGAAATCGATATATCGCAAGAATCGAATATATTTCTTGTTTTCTACGCAAAGAGAGATAATGGATATAATAATAAAATAATAATAAAACATACTTACGCATTAATGAGTTCACTATCTCCAATGTATGTTTAATTGTTAAGCATGTTGTTTTAGTCTTTATTACAAATATCTGTTTGTATTTTTTACTTTGTACTAAAATAAATTATAATCTTTCAATGATGATTAGAGTTGATCAAAGGATAACTAGGCCTAATCTGTTTATTTCACATGCTTTCTTAGAAACTCAACTCATTCTAACAACACTTTTAAAAATAACTAAAAGACACTCAATTTTTTTTATTGATTTGATTTTCAAACAATAATATGAGTCTAGATTGTTTAATTTGGCTGTATTTTAACCTGTATTTTGCGAGGGGTGGTTGGGGTTGATTAAAATTGAAAGCACAATTGAAATAAATCTCAATTTACAGTTTAGGCCTATATTGTGTAATGTAGGTCTATTTGTAAATAATTAAAATTTCTAACAATTGGTGACCTGGTGGTCTAGGGGTAAGGTGTCAGACTTCTGTGCTGAGGATCTGGGGTGCAATCCTCGGTCCCGGCACAGATTTATTTGATTGCCAAACCCTTCCTTCACCTCTGACAAGATGTGTATTAATGACAACTTGTGAATGTGAGGAATGCCAGGCCTCCACCGTGGTTCGGATTCCACGTTAAACTGTAGGTCACCCGCCTCCGTGGCGTAGTTGGCTAACGCGCTAGTCGTGTTGAGCTCGGCCGCCAAGGACGGGGAGATCGAGATTCGAATCTTGGTCAGGTGAACTTTTTTTTTCCTAAATGGTTTTCCACTCTCCCTCCACGCAAATGCGGGTTCACTTCCTCTAAAAAAATTCAACCTTCCCAATTCCTAATCCATTAGTGTAATTAATACTAGAGGGCATCATGTGGTCAGCACAACAAGCCTTCTGACCAATAATCAGTTTTCTAAACCAGAGCTGCTAATTTGTCTTCACAAGGCTTGAGTTTGAGCCCGTTTCAGACCCACTACTCCACAGCAAAATTTTGGATGCGCCAGGTATCGAACCAGAGACCTCTGCATCTGTAGCCAGGAACTATGACCACAAGATCACAGAAGTGCTCACATATTATCTAAGGGTGTATTTATAGGCTACATTAATGTTTTATAAACGGAATTTTGCCTAAGAAATATGAAATTAATTTTAAAATACTCGTATTATTAAAATCCATGAGGAATACGTCCATTTCGCCTATAAATGCCTTTGTTTTATTTCATGAACTCAAAAATATGGAATAGTGATTTCTTTGAACTTAAAACAAGTTTCAGCTCCTTGAAATGGATTTTTCAAATTTAAGTGAAAAATCTGTGTCCCTACACCCTTTTAATCTCTACTACCTGCCTAGCCTGCTAGCAGACAGGTTGATCGCTCATAAATGGTTGAACTACTTCCTCTCTCACTTCCCACCGCAAAAAATGGTAAAGTAGATATATATATATATCCGTCCTTATCTAAATATTTCAAGGTCTCTCGCTTTCTGAACCTAATAGGGCCCCTAAACAATCAGTCAGACTGTCAGTATGCATCAGTATTTACAACATGGATGATAAGGAAAAGGCATGTGCAGTCTATGTTTGCTACAGAGACTGAAGGAAACTAATGAGCTCACGCACACACTCTTACTGCCACTCTCTTTTCATAAGTCTGCCCTACACGATCAGACGGCCAGTATTAATTATTACTTTATTAATACTGACAGACTGACTGATTGTGTAAGGGCCCATTACAAATAAATGTTGATAGAACAAAATGAGTCAAACACACAACTTTTATCTCTCTCCACAAGCATTTAAGTATCGCCCCCCC
>CABFWB010002282.1:77112-115345 GCA_902151455.1 Timema bartmani | reverse complement strand
CAATCAGAGGCCAGATCTATTTATATCGACCAATCAGAGAAAAGTAGGTCAAATTGTACCAGGTCATCATGGTATCTACTTACTATGTCTTTATAATTTTTAAGGCCCTAATGACCTCATTGTGTTGACGGGTCTATAAACACCAATATTAATTTCAATTTCAATTTCAATTTCAATTGAATAATAATTAATAATAATAACAATAATAACTAGAAACCAACCTAACTCAAATGTTCATTATAAGCTTAATATACACAATTTTTTCCAAGTTTCTCTAGTATTTTTTAAATAAACATTTAGAAATTCTCAAATTAATCTGGTATTTAGTGCAAAAACCTTATAGAATTCTTCCTCTATCATTCTCCCCTGGAGTTTGTATGTATGTATAATATTCAACAATAAGGTTTGGATCCTCAACTATTCCTCCGTCAGCTGTAAAGCCTAGGCTACACCAATAGGCTTACTAGGGAAATGAGTGAGGTACTATAGCACATCATTCTGTCAAGCCACCAAATGACCCTACAAGCGACACCTACACTCCATTCATCACAGGGCTTGTTGTATATTGAATGTTACTACTAGTATCATTCATATCTCTGTCACTTTATTATTTGTCAGAGCCATAAATGAAACAAAGACAGATCAATGAAAGTAAAAACTTGCTCTAGCACATATCAGAATATATGGAAAAGTATTTGAAATACTTTTTTTTAGGAAAATTGATATTTTTGATTTGAAATATTTCTAGAATTCTTGTTAGTTATTTCTTGGCTCTAATAAAAAATAAATCAAGCCAAGTTCTTTATGTATGTCACTTTTATACTGACATTTTAATTAAATATTTTTTTATCTGCAACTGTGAACACGAAAAAAAAATGTACTAAATTTGTTTAATCTTATTTTATGGTGACGGCGAGATCAGGATTTGAATCTTGGGTGGGTATGCTGAGATGGATTTGCCTAAAGTTATTCCCAATCTCACTCCACGCAAATACAAATACATTTCCTCTAGAATCCGCCTTCTTCAACCTATTTTTATGAATATATTGATATCTCAAATGAGTAGAGCAGTGCAAAAAAACCTAAATTTAGTTTCCTTTTTTTCTCTCTCAAAGCGCATATTGTTTTGGAGCATTGAAACTATAAGATGAATTTATTTTCGTGTTTGTTTTCTCTTAAAGCGCATATTATTTTAGAATACAAACAATATAAATAAAACTTTTGTTTTATTTTGAAAAATTAAAACGCATTTGAAAATCTATGCATTAATTTAGGCCCATATATATTTTAAGTCAATAAAGATATGTATTATACTATTGGGTCATTTAAAAGATGTAAACATATTTTTGCACCGTTTTACATCGTGTTTACAATAATCTTGGTAACAAAATGTATTTATATATTTTCATCAATTTTTCTACTATCAGTATTACTTATTATATGGCGTTAAGAACTCGAGAGTTCACTACCGCATTTAAAAAAAAACCCGCCACCTATCACTGTCTTGAGTTAGCTCTATCCAATCTACCTCATCACGCCCTATCTCTTTTAGGTCCATTCTTATGTTACTCTCCAATCTACGTCTTTGTATTCCCAAATATCTCTTCCCATTGGGTTCACCAGTCAACACTCTGAACATGGTTCTAGATTCTTACATTCACGCTGCATGTACCCTAATCTACGAGTCTTGATTATCCTAAAAATGTCTTGTTAAAAGTACAGGATATGTAACTCATCATTATGTAACCTCCTCCAATACCCAGTAGCCTCATCTCTTATTTGTACCAAATATCATCCTTAACACCTTGTTTTCGAACACCCTAAATTTGGTTTCGTTATGTAAGGTAAGAGACCACGTTTAACACCCATAGAAAACAACCGGTAAAATTATTGTTTTGTATATTCTGAGTTTTACATTCCTGGACAGCGGGAAAGATGTCAATAACTTACTGAACAAGTAATAGCATGCATTTTCCGACTGTATTCTTTAATTAATTTCCAAACTTATATCTTTATTGTTAGTTAAAATTGTTCCTAAATATTTAAACTTATTAACCCTGTCATATGATATATCATATATATACCAATTTTTAACAAAATTGATTTATATATTTTCATCACTCTTTCTACAATCGGTATTACTTGATGTAAAACAAATATCAAGTGTCTAGCTTAGTAAATCAGGCCTTTAGTTGATTCACTCCGTGGAGGGCTATGGAGAGCCTCGCATTGTGGTCACATGACCAAAGGCATCAGTCTCGTCTGGTCTGGGTCCGTGATGGGTAGGCTGGGACTCAAAACCCGGATGGGTGTACTCAGATATATTTTCGTAAAATGATTACCAATTTTTCCACGCAGATTAGTGTAAATATTTTGAGATCCCGGAAGTGTAGAACTTTTTATATTATATTTATTTAGTTATTTGAGGTATTTAACGTACACTTTCTGAGCCGACTGATTATATGAGCACACTGCATTTCTATGATAAAGCGCGAAAGGACCGACCAATTCTGCTAGGAAAGGTATTTTCACGTAACTTCCAGGGTTCTTTTACATGCCACAATTTACATGGAACCGTGACGGCTCTACTTCCCCTCCTAAGGAAGTTGTGCTACGGGCTTTTATCGCTCAAGAAAAATCCGACAATCCCTGCTGGGTTCGAACCCACGAACATCGAGTCGTGAGGCGAGCACTCTACCACAAGACAACCAAGGTCAATTAAATATTATACAATCAAATGATGCTTGTGATAGTAATAGTATTTGTGACAATATTCAGGGGTTGAATGGTTAAAGTCGTCAGTCACTCCCGTATTAGACGGGACTTCTAATGATGAGATCAGGGTTAGAATTCCAGTCGAGTCTATTGAAAACCTTTTTTTCCTAAATGGTGTTCCAATTTCCCTTCACGTAAATGCGGGTGAATTTCCTTTAAATTCTGCCTTTCACGTCCTTACTTTATTAGTGTAAATAAGCGGATAGCCCGAATAGTTATTTAGAAGCGACACACACACACACACACACACGTACATGTTTTGGTCTAGTTTTGGAATCTGTAGCAGTTTGGCACGAAGAAAAATGCGGAATTCTGGTGGAACGGAGGGAAATACTGCTTTTCCCGGTTTGGCTTGTGGTCACTGGACCCAAATACGTCAGACAATGAATTTGGGTTCCCCGGATGCGAATTCCATTTATGTTCTAAAAATGCCGTTATAGTTCTCAGTGTAAATGCTAACCTAACCCAACCTAACCTTATTGAATGAAAGTTTAAATTAAGGAGGCAAAAAAAAAAGTTAGGGTGTACCTTGGAAACAACATGGCCGGCTAAGAGTCTCTTTAAATTGGTTTGAACGAGTTTTTTAAGTACCACGTCTTATGTAATAATTACGCCAACAGTTTTAGGGATTTGGAAGGTTTATATTTAAAGGAAATGTAACAGCATTTGCGTGGAGGGAAAGTGGAAGGCCATTTTGGAAAAAAACTTTCAGTACACCCGACGAGATTTGAAACTATCTCCCCGTCATCGGCAAACTAGTCCATTGCTAAAGTCGCGCGTCGGAACATGGGGCCACCGAAGCGGGTGTTTGCAAGTTACAAGTAAAAAAAATTAATTCCTATTGGAAGTAGAAGAAAAGACTAACTAAGTTTATTCCTCACACCCCAGTCTATGCGCTCAAGTGCTCCTACTTTTAGTTTGCGCTTAAGTGTTATTACGCTCAACTGCTACACAACGTGGTTTTGTACCTACGAACTACAAACTCTTTCTAATAATAAATGCCTTTGTTCCTTTTATTATGATTTAGTAGATACCAATATATTGGTTTCGGTGTCTCAAGATTTCTCTTTAGATTTGATGGAGATATTTTCCCTTAGCGATCAAGTTAGAAAACAAATTAATACTGCAACCATTAAAACAATATATTGAGCAAGAATAATCGTTGTTCACATGGTTTAAGACATCATTCTTACGATAAATGTAAAAAATAAAACCATATACATAACTAATTAGGTCTAGGTTCTAAACAAACATACAGACAGGTGAAATGTCAAAGGTCGAGTTATAACACTATAACAGGACCTCAAACCAATCGGTTGAAAAAATAATATAAATTATATGTAATTTATTTGGCCTATATTACCTGAACTATGCTAACACATAATATAAGCTTATAATAATTTAAACAAGATGCATGTTTAACTATGAACTATTGAAACTATAATATTTTCTACGTCAGAATTATTTCTAACTTTAAAATGCGTATATTTTATTATTATTATTATTATTATTATTATTAAATAATCGCTTTTACGATTATTTATAGTAAGATTAAAATAATAATTTCAATCCGTGAGAATATTTATTTAAAATGGGTGGTGAAAGATATTTATGAACTAATAGTGCTTTATAAAACATAGCCAACAACGACGTTAAAATTAGTGTCACTGGATAACACCTAAATTTGGTAGGTAGAGCAGCTCGAACCAAACGTTGTATACTGATAGAGTTTTTGTATTCTGCCGTCTATAAAAAGTAAAACAAAATTTAAAAAAAATTTTAGCACCGCATCTTACTATCTGTTCAGGTAATACAAATAATATGCACTAATTACGCCAATCTACTAGAGATGAAGAAGGTTGAATTTAGAGGAAATGTAACTGCATTTGCGTGAAGTGAGAGTAAAAACCCATTTAAGGAAAAGCATCCTCTGTACACCCGACTTGGATTCGAACCCCAATCTTCTTGTCATTGGCAGTCTAGTCTAACAATAAAATGATCAATAGAATGATAAAATAATGGTGTACCATATGGTGTATTTTCTAAACTAGTAGCAAAGGTAGCTAATATACATTTTAAGTAGGTATATACAAATAAAAGTATATGTAACAAAAAAGGGATAAAAATTAAGGAACATTTTTTTCGTGTTTTAAGTATGAGAGTAATATTTGAAAAACTGACCATAGAAATTTAAAAAATATAGATACACATATATTGAAAAACGAGGGTCATACAGTGTTCAAAAATAGGGTTACTCAAGATTTGAGCTAGAAAATGTTTTTATCAATATTTCTTTGAAATTATATGAATACGAAGAGTCTGCATCTCAAAAATATTTATTTGGAACCCACTTTTTTTTTCTTTCGAATTGAATGTTTTAAACGAATGTTTTGACGAATTATCATGTTTTTACAATATTATTTTGGAATCCTACCTTTTCATTTATTTAAGGTAAATTGCCACTTTATGAGACAACTGATTATATCAGCACACGACTTATAAACTAACCTTAATATAAACAGACACAACATCCAGCCCCCAGCCTTTAATTCATCACTGTGCAAGAGGAAACCCATATTTCACCAATGATACATCTTTAGGCCATGCCATTAATCGAACTCGTGACCTTTAACTCAGTAGATAGACACAGATAAACAGTAGATAGGCTTTACTAAGATGTATGACGACTCCTATTTTATTCTATATAACACTAGTGTAATCAAACTCTAAACACAGACTCATCTGAGGAGATTTACGCACTTGTTGTTCTGAGTGTATTGTAATGTCCTTGTCTCGTACATTTTTAATAATATAATGCTCTATACTTGAGAGGCTTTAGAGGGAGTTCAGGTGCACTCAAGGATGTTATTTTCATAGCACAACGAACATTCCTAAACAAGAAATACTGGATAGGTACGTAGTCACTCGGGCAAGACTTCACAACACAATTTTTTTTTTTCCTTTAGCCCCCGGCCCCCCTCTTACTGTATTTTGTAAACGATATATTCCTATTTGTATGTCTCTCTTGGGGCGTAAATGTTTGTTTTTTCTAACCCCTTNCCTCCCCGCCTTCCCATTCGACTTGTTTTCCAAGCGACATGATATCGAAAATGTATCAAGATCGATAATCGATACGATACATCTCGAGAACGCGGTCGGTATAACTTTCACTTTGCTGGCCCACGTGTCGTGGAGATAGTGACAGGTAGGCCCCGGAGAGAGCATATTATTATGAGATAGCTTTTATATCTTCAGCAGCAGTTTTAGAAGTTAGCGAAGTTATAATGGTTTTTATTGTTTCTTGCTGAAGTTTATTAAAACGTTAAATGCCTTAACACGCTTGATTAAATATAATACGCAGTTTAATTACTTTGATGGGGAAGGTAAAAATAGTTGGAGATTTAGTCTCTCGGAGCTGGTGTTTGAACTTATTCTTGTATGGATAATTTTTTTTATTCCCCAGTCTTACTAACCGTTCGGGTTGTACGGCTTTGTACGAGTACTAACTAAACTAATGTGCTAGGAATTAGGAAGGTTAAATTTAGAGGGAGTGTATACACAATTGTGTGGTGGGAGAGTGTAAAACCATTTAGCGAAAACCACCCTTAGTACACCTAGCTGGGATTGAACCATTATCTCCCTGTCTTCGGCAGTCTAGTATATTGCAAGATTAGCGCCTTAGACCATGTGGTCAGCTAAGTTGGTGTATGCATAATTGATTAATGGTCTGACACCTTATATTTTTGTCGGTAGCTTGTCTGCCTACTGAACTAAGGGTACTGGGTTCTATTCCTGGCATGGCCTAAATATGTATTATTAGTGAAATGTGGGTTGAATTAACGGCTGGGGGCTGGATGTTGTGTCTGTTCTAGATTTAAGTTAGTGTATAAGACGTTGCTGATGGATATAATCAGTCGATTCAGAAAGTGCATGTTAAATACATCAAATAAATGAAAAAAAAATTGTTTAGTGTAATTATCTGCAAGGTTAAAATGCTGTAAATAAGTATTTCGTAAGCGAACAAATGACCCGCATTTGCGTGGAAGAAGAGTGGGAAACGATTTAAGAAAAAGACCTATGAACATAAAGCCAGGACCTAAACCCCTCCCCCTCCCCCCGTCACAGACACAACATGCTAAATGAGCCAGGTCTTTAGTCCACGTGGCACGTGGCCACCAATACAGGTGCTCTAATAATCTAGATTTAATTTGGTATCGTTTAATACAAAATTATATATACTTTGTCTACCTCAACTTTAGAATATAAATGCTATTGTAGATCTCAAAAATAGCTTGAAGTACTAAATAAAAATTAAATCTTAAAAAATAAACATTTAATGGAACTAAACTTGTCTTTATGCTATTTTTAATTTGATAATTTCACCACCCATAAATTTATTTTTACTATAGTTCACTATAGTGGCGTTAAATTATATGTTTTTTCTAATCACATTTTGCTTTATCAAACTCTCGTGAAGTAAACCCTCCTTAATAATTAGTGGAAGGCCTAGTCTAAATTCTGTCACTTTTCTGCGTGAACGTACCATTAAAGATAAAACTTATTAATGAGGTAGCCTTCCAAAAATATTCTTTAAAATATTGTAGATCTTATCTGGTCTTCAACCATGGGAGAGGTCCCAAAACGAATTTAACTTTCCTCCGACCCAAGTTGGCTGAGTTCTAACTCTTAAGAGAGGAAAAAAGGAAACTCACAGGCCACTCAATATTTTATTGAGGGTGGTTTATGACGTCACTAAGATTAATGGCCGGTCATCAACACTTGATAAAGGAGTCTCAAATAAATCTTCTTCGAGTAGTTCACTAGTTAGGATCCGCTAAAAATAATTTATTCCCCCCCGTATCGGTGATCACACGGACAAGGATATCAACTGTTATGTTCTTGCTATCCGGGGTTTAAAACCCCGACTTTATCGGACGGCCGGTTAAGACGTGAAGCGTGAACATGTGCGTACAAATATGTAAATTCAGACAATATGTGGAACACTAACACTAGTTGAAACTTCAGTAGGTAGCGTGTGTGCCTGTGTCACGAGTTTTGGGTTCGATTCTCGGCGTGGCAGAAAAATATATCACTGACGAAATGTGGGTTTCCTTAATAACAATGATGAATTAACAGCTTGTGGCTGGGTTTGTGTCTGTTCTAGATTTAAGTTAGTAAATAAGCCGTGTGCTGATATAATCAGTCAGTTTTGAAAGTATTGTGATCGTCAAAAAAATCGAGCTCGAGATTTTGGTAAATGTCGACGTTTCATGTCCCCCTGAAACAAAAAAACAAGTTCTTGAAATGCTGTCTGTACCTTAGGCTAGAGCCAAAACTTTTTACTGATTGGGCTAAAACTTGGTATCTATGGTTTTAAATAGGTCCCCCTGAGGGGTTTTTGATATTAGATAAATAACCTTAAAATTAAGGGTAGCTTACTGAAGAGCAAAAAGACAACAACTCGATTTTATGATAATTATCTCTAAAGATTTTGTTTAAATTTTACATCTAAACACTGTCTATCATTATAAAAAATATGTCAATTCTCATTTTATCATGAAAATTACTTTGAGGGTCCCTTACATAGGTGAAATTTTCCAATTTTCTTAATTTCTTCACAACTTATTGAGGGACATGATAGCTTATCATTGTAAAGTTGTAGTGCTATTAAAAATAAAAAATCTTTTATTTGAAATATAGTTTTATAAAACCAATAATTTCTTAGCTATAAACAAACATATAAGTTATATTTTTAATTCAGGTCTTTGAAAATGAATTTGATTCTTATACTTTTTGGTGGACATAGAAAGCTGTTTATCTTTTCTAACGTTTTCTATAACAGTGTTCCTAGTTCCTAATGCCATATATTAACAGTGTAGCTTATATTATTTCGTTTATGATCTTTGGTGTAGTGTTTCTACAACAATCATTTTATTTCACAAATCTTACGAGTTTTTAGTAAATGTCTATTTTAAGATAAAAGGGAGGAAAAGTCTGTGCGGTGCACCGTACCATTTATTTTCAATATCTTCATCTTTCATTTTCAAGGTTCATCTATCGTGGGCCTAAGATATTTGTCCGCCTCTAGTTTTTAAGCATTTTACTCCCTCTGCAGCCTTTTAGTAACAACGTTACCTGCCAATTTAATTCTATAAATATGAAATCTAATTTCATATTCAGGATAATTCTTTTTTGTAATTTCGTTTCCCTAGCCGTTCGAGCTATACTCATATAAACTAACTACACTAATGTGTTAGGTATGAGGAAGGTTGAATTTAGAGGAAGTGTATCTGCATTTGCGTGGAGGGAAAGTGGAAAACCGTTTAGGGGAAAAAACTCTCAGTACACTCGACCGGGATTCAAACGCTAATCAGCCCGTCATCGAAAGTCTAGTCTATTGTGATATCAATGCCTATGACATATCGGCCACCTCAGCGATAATCAAACTATAACTCTATAGCTATGGCGCGGATTCTTAGGAACCAAAAATGTCTAAAATAGGCAGGCAAATAGGCATTGAAATATGAGGTTTAGGCACCAGAATAAGTGCTTAAGTAAAACAAAAAGCACACAATAGGTTATGTAAAATTGATTTTACCATCTAATATTTTATTACCTAAACCAAATTCGTATTGAAATGTATTTTTTAGCACCGCGTCTCACTACTGGTTCGGGCTATACGCATACGTCGTACTAATTACGCTAATATGTTAGACGTTAGGAAGGTGGAATATAGAGGTAATGTATCTATATTTCCATGGAGGGATGGTGAGAAGTCATTTGGTAGAAAACACCTCAAGTACACTGTACCGAGATTTGAACTCAGAGCTCTACTCCAATGGCAGTCCAGTTTACTGCGAGATTGAGGTCTTAACTCATTCGACCACATGCTGTTAGTCACTAGATATGTTTA
Organism: Timema bartmani; assembly: GCA_902151455.1. Lineage (NCBI taxonomy): Eukaryota > Metazoa > Arthropoda > Insecta > Phasmatodea > Timematidae > Timema > Timema bartmani. Next base: position 105,657 of record CABFWB010002282.1, on the reverse strand, counting down.
TAGATTCTCATTAGGGAAATGGGATGTATTTTCAGATTTTTTTTTAGTTTGAAAAGGTGGGTTCTACTTGACAATTTCAAGGGATTTTTTTTAAAATTCATTGTTTCCTCTCAAGATGTCTACCATTGCTCTCACTGTCCTACACCCGATTAAAGCTCATTAGAAGCTATTTAACAAGTGACACCCGCCTCGGTGGCGTAGTTAGCTAACGCTCTAGTCGTGTTGAGCTAGACTGCTAAGGACGGGGAGATCGAGGTTCGAATTTCGGTTGGGTGATTTTTCCTAAATGGTTTTCTACTCTCCTTCCACGAAAATACGGGTTCACATCCTCTAAATTCAACCTACCCAATTCCTAACCCATTATCGTAATTAGTATTTAAGCGTACAAACCGAATGGGTAGTAAGACGCGGTGCTAAATAACCAATGACAATTTTCAAATCTACTCCAAACAAGTATGCCGCAACTTACAATTTCTAAGAAACTAGACTCTTTTTCAGCAGAACATCCATGCCGTATAGAAAAGAGGCCAAAGCTGAATAGACGCTTTAATGCGCTTATTCATAAAACCGATAAAAACCAATAGAATAGGCAACTTTTTTGTCGGTGCAATGACATTAACATATTGTACTCATAATAACATGAAATGCATATATAGCTTAACTGCCCCCTAGTTATAATAAACATTCTTGTAATTTTACAATAAATAAGAATTCCGATCAATTATGTGCTTACAGACTGGATCCTACTTCCCATTAATTATTTTTTAACATTTAAAAGCTAAATTTAAATGTAACAGGATTTTGGTAAGAAATAATTCTGAACTGATGCCAGCTTACTCCTGATGTCAAAGTTAAAAAAAAACACCAATAATTAATCATTTGATTTGTAAGCTGTTGTCTTCAGGCTGTCTCGCGTTGTGGTCTTTTAATCCTATACATTTTTTTTTTTTTATCGACGCTTGTCCTTTAAACAAAGCCATACTTTAACAAGCAGTTCTGCAAAGTCTTTGGCAACTTTTTGGGAACGGTGTCTTGGCTAATTGAACACCAGCGGTTTTTTTTTCTTCTCCCCCCACCCCCTCTTTGCCCTTTCTTTCTTCGACCCTTCTCACGGCATCTTATTGCCTCGTCCCCCTCTTTTCTTCAATCAATCACCAGGGCTATCTCTAGTCTCTTTCTATTCATTAATCAATGTCTTTTGTCTTGAGAGCGCGGCAGAAGAAAAAAAGGTCTGATCCAATTTCTGGACCGCTTCCTTCTTGAAACCACCGATTCAACTCTGAAGAACATCCAAGCTGAGTATCTCTTGCTTTATATTTCATCGTAGATGACCTGGTTCGATGATTTAGCGGTGTGTAGGAAACCACGGGGAACTCTGGGATGTACACATTACTGAAACCTTTTTTTTTCAGCCGGGAGGAAAAGTATTACAAACTTTTTATATTAAACTCTGCCCTAGAAGGTTTGAAAAATAAAAAAAGTGCTACATGGGTAGTGGGTATGATGGCATAAAGGTCCATAGTATATATATATACATATATATACACACACAAGTAAATGACCCACATCGGTGGGTACATGGAGTGAATTCCAAGCTCTGTTTTTTTTTTATCGTGGTGATGAGGTAGGGGTTTGAATCCCGGCCGAATTTACTGTGGATATTTTTTTCGCCTAAATAATTTGTAGTTCCCTCCAATTTTTACTTTATTCCTTTCTACTCCATTAATGTAATTAAATTCAGATAATGCATTCAACCTGAATGGGAGGTAAAACTTGGTGATAAAAATGCAATTAGCTTGGACGAATAGTAAGATACGGTGAGAGAAAAAAGTTAATAATTTGTCATTTGAAAAGAAAATAATCTTAAAAATAGAATGTGGTTTTTTTTATTTAAAATTGACTCATAAAAAATTACTATATATTTCAAATTCATGAAATGAATGAATATATAAGATAATTATTTATTGGTTTTATTATTATTATTATTATTATTTCTTGGAGCTGTACTAACCTTTTCGCGGAGTTTTACTAACAACTGTTTCGTTGAGTTTTTACTCAATCATAATAGGCTTAAATTATTAGTTATTTTATAAACAAAACCTTATTAAAGTCAAGTGAATAATAGACCAAGGATTACTTGTTTATTTATAACAGAAAAATACTCTGCTCACTCCTAATATTGTTGCAGACGTTTAGAAATCCCGGATTATTTATCAAGTGGTTCGATATTTTTGAATATTGTTCTCATCAAAATGTGTGAGAAAGTTTTGACCAGTTAAAAAAGTTTTTTATTTGTGTGATAACTTATATAAAACCCTACAAAACAATTCCACACTATCTTTTAGATTTATGTTGTAATTCTATCAAAACATAGATTTATTTGTTAGAGGCAGGCTATATTTAGGATTATAACCTTTTGTTTTAGTCTCAAAGGTACACATTTTCATAAAAAGCACGGTTGATTTTTTAAAGTTTAAACTCAAAATTTAAGCTTTTTTTTTGCCTATCTTTTGTTGAGAACGATATTAGCAAATTTCACATAATTTCTTAAATAATGCGGTATTTCTAAACGTTTGCAACAAGTCTTATGGTGATTCTATCTCATCAGCGAACGAAGTAGTGTCGTAAAAACTGGATACAAGCAGTGAACATTCGTCGCGGCTGGTATTGCAAGTACAGAAGGGTACCATGTAGCATCCTTAAGCATTAACCACGTTTTGAATAATAATTAAATATTTGTGAGGCAACATAAGTTTTCGTTTTAAATAATATTGATTTTTTTCCGGCAACTTATAATTGTTTTTTATTTTATTATATATAAAAAATTACAAATAAAAATATTAACTCTTGTGATCGATGTCTAACAATCTATCTAAATTGTTAAAAATGTGAAGCAATTCATTTGGACAGTGATTTTCGGAGTTCTAATAAACTTATTTTCATTATGTAAAAAACAACAACTAAACATTGGAGATGTGCCCTAAAATTTCAATTTAAAATATATTCAAATGGATGAAGCCGACATTTCTGAAAACGACTATTTCTTTCGTTGGTAATTTATTGAGTTATACCAAATCAATTTTAACTATATTTTTTAATGCTTCAAAGATAATCATATAAAAGTTTACGACTCTACAGTAATAAAATGAAAAGTTCGTTTGTGTGTGTGTCTATCATGAGCATTGCGCGATATCTAATACAAGCAAAGGTTTGAAATTAAAAAAAAAATAGTAGCCCTTGTGCACGAACATGTGCACCTCGAAGTCGGAATTTTATAACATTTTGATTAAATTTATGTTTTACCCTTTTTACCATTTCTGTCCACTTTATCTTTTTTCGACATTTCTACTTTAACCTTTTAATCCTTTTTACACTTTTTAATCTTTTCACTTACCGTTTTTACCCCTTTTCGAAAAAAGATTAGATTTACTTTTTAACCTTTTTACCCTAAAATATTCCTCCCGGACAACGCCGGGTATTTCACTAGTAGTTTTCAATAATGAAGCCTCAATCTATTTACGTTAGAAGGTAAATGTATGGACGCTATTAAGACAAGGTTTCCGATGTCATAAAAAAAGTGTTTAACTTTAGATTTCTACAAAAACTACTACCTATCAATAATTTGCAAAAGAAGATCGATAGCATATTCTTCAAACTCCGTCCTTCCTTCAAGTGCGAGTTTATCAACCCATCCAGGACCACCCAGTTCACTTTCGGTTTGATTGATCTTTTTCTTTTAAGCGCCGCATCTTACACCCGTTCGAGTTATACACCTATCTACTAATTACATTAATTTGATAGAGATTGGCAAGGTTTAATATAGAGGAAGTGGACCTGCATTTGCGTGGAGGGTGAGTGGAAAACCAATTAGGGAAAACCACCCTTAGTACGCCCGATTGGGATCGAACCCCGATTCCCCCGTCTTTAGCATTATATTATAATGTGAGGGTAGCGCCTTAGACCATGTGACCACCTAAGTGCGGTAGTCTTTTTTAATTCATATTGAAATCTTGTAAGTAACTTACTTTAAAATCCAACAGATAAATACTCGTACATAACTTTTTATCTACTACTTGTAAAATTCGTTTACCTTATAAAGTAGATTAAAGAGTCACCCTCTCAATAAATTATACTTCTGATAATGCGGAGATCAGGGCTCGAATCCTTGTCTGTTATACGGAGGGTAGTTTTTCCTATTTTTTCCACTCTCCCACAACGCAAATATGGGTACACTTTCTCTAAATTCAACTTCCCTTATCCCGAACACATTAGCGTAATTACTACATATGCGTATAGCCTGGATGATTAGTAAGACGTGGTGCTAAAAAAAAAAGAAAGTAAAACTGCTCTCTTTCAGGGTAAATGAAGTGTTCAAAATATGATTTTTTTTTTAATTTCCTCTTAGTTAATTTGTATTTTTTGTTTATCCAGACCTGTGGTAATCCTGATATTCTACCCCTCCACACACACTTCCTTCCCCTTTCCTCCATCCTTTATCCCCCCTCTTTTCACACCCATTTAGTCTGGGTTAACTAAATTTTACTGTATATAAAATTGCCGAAACTATATGCCTAATATTATGAACTAAGTGTATACAAGTAAATCATATTTTTTCTAAATACTTATTATTGACAAATAAAACCGAAATACGATATAATGTTCAATATTCCAATTCACCCTGTGAGGGAAGAGACGGACGTTACGTGTACACAAAACCTCCATAAATTACTTAGAAGAAGCTTCGCCTCCTCTTTAAAGCTCGTACCGAACATTTTATTTGGTTTTAGCAGTCGCTTGCTAAGTTGATGGGNGAAGGGAATTACACACTCGCTACAGTGGAAACCTAATATAATATCAAACACAGCCAAAGTGAAATTAAAATTAGAAATGGTGGACTTGCGGGGAAAAGTGATATGAGGCGGTCTTCTAGAAACAAATAATAATCGTTCACACGGGGCTTACCGAATCTTGGCGATCTCGTTGGTGGAATGATTTCTTTGAATTATTTTCTACATTTAAAAAAAATTTGCATTGGTGGTCATATCGTCTAAGACAACGTTTTTCAACCGGTGTGCCGCGGGCATTCGGGAGTTGATAAAAAAAAAAGCTACGAAAAAAAATTTGTTGTGAAAATAAATACTTTTTAAATACATTCATCAAAATATAGAATGCATTTTATTGAAGATCACAATACTTTCTCTCTCCGAGGGGGCATGAGAAATTAAACTCGAAAACTCTTTGTACCTGAAAATGACTCGCATCAACGTGGATGTCAATACCGTGACTGCATGGTCTAAGGCGTAGCTCTTGCAATAGACTAGACAGCCGATGATAGGGAGATCAGGGTTAGAATCCAGGTCGGATGTACTGAAGTTTTTTCAAAATGGTTTCTCACTCTTGCGCCACGTAAATGTGGGTACACTTCATCTAAATTCAGCTTTATTAGTTATTATAGTTTTAGCAACTGAACTTTAAACACAATCTTAATATGAGTTTTTTTTATTAATAAAATCTTGTCTTAAAAACAGATTGTGTGCCTTGACAATTTTAGTGCCTTGTTCAGTGTGCCGCGAGTTTAAAATCATTGATTTAAGATGTCACTCTTCCAATATATTGAATTACCCGTGACGGGAAGGTCGGGGTTTAAATCCTGGCCGGGTGTACTAAGATTATGGTTTCCTATGCCATAAGATTGCTGTTACACTTTATCTAAATACTACCTGTCTCATCCCTAATCCACCAGCGTTAATATTGTTTGCTGGCGACGGAGAGGGTGAGGTTCATATCCAGGTTGGATATACTGAGGGTCAATTTTCTTTTTTTGTTTTTCCATTATCTCTATAATGACTACCTTCCTGGTATTTACACCATAAGAGTAAATGCTGATAAACCGGCAGCTAGCTAATAAGTTCTGGTGAGTTTTTTTTAATGTATGTAACTATTTAATTTTTTAACATTGAAACTGATCGTCTCTGTAGTCTAGTGGTCAAAGTTCCTGGCTACTGATCAAGAGGTCCTGGGTTCGATACCTGATGATTGAACATCTTCTGTGAAGCAGTGTGTCTGTAACGGGGTCAGACTCAGCCTCGTGAAGACAAATGAGGAGCTAATGGAATGAAAAAGTAATGGATCCGGTCTAAAAAACTGAGATTAATGGCTGGAGGGTTCGTTGTGCTGACTACATGACACCCTCTATCCTCAGAAGTTGGTTCCATCTTCATCAACAGATGGTGGTCACTTGGTTGGTATAGCTCGCTTGCGGGATGACGCTATGGAGTTTTTTTAAATTAATTATAAAACATACAATTTAAATAATATTTTTCAAATATTCAAGATGTAGGCCCTGCTCTGCGATTATCCTGAAAGGTATCGTATTCACCTTAAATGGTTCCACCATGGTTTAGCTTATAAGATAAGTCCATAGTGTAATCAGACAAGGTAAGGCTGATAACCTCTAGAATGAATGTAGGGGACATCTTCATACCACATTTTCCAATTCTGACTTAGTAATTTAATATTATTTATAAATAATATCGCGAGTTTTTAAACTTTTTTAAAAAGATTTATCTGAGTTTTTCTACTTGTCTGGGCTATCTCTATATTTATACTAATGAGGTAGAGGTAGGAAAGGTAGAATTTTAGTGCATTTGCTTAAAGTGAACGTGAGAAACCATTTTGAAAAAAAAAATATTCATACCTCCGACTGGGATTTGAATACAGATCTTCCCATCACCAGTTAATCGGGATAAAGTGAAACCTTTTAAGCGTGCCTATCAAAATATTATTATGTGTGGTTTGTATTACTGCTTACGTTCACAAAATGTGGCTTCCATCATTGTGTTTTTGTTTCAAATTGATGCTAAAGAGCTCGTTTCATCTCACAGATAGCACCTAATTTAGGTAGGTGATACAGCTCGAACCAGACGTAGCATTGTGGTGTGATTCTGTATAGTTCCAGTAGAAAACAGTGGGCTTAAGACGAGTGAAACCATTCAATTTTTTTAAAATGCAATAAATTTGAAATATTATACAAAAATCAAAAAATATATAGGTATATATTATATTTTGCTGATCTCAATTTCACGTTTGTCAAATGAAGAATATAGAAAAATAAATGTTGAGGAGAGCCTTGGTTCTAGAGTAATTCCGTAACTTCCCGGTTAATCGGATTTGAGGTAGACTCTTAAAATCTCGAAATCAAAATATATTTATATTTTATTTAGCACCGCGTCTTACTACCCGTTCGGGTTATACGCTTAAGTACTAACCACACTAATGGATAAGGAATTGGGAAGGTTGAATTTAGAGGAAGTGAACCCGTATTTGCGTGAATGTAGAGTGGAAAACCATTTAGGAAAAACCACCCCCAGTTCACCCGACCGAGATTCGAACCTCGATATCCCCATCCTCGGTGGTGTAGCTCAACACGACTGGCGCGTTAGCCAACTACGCCAAAATTATATGGTTGATTGGACTAATTGTCGCAGTGCAAGGCCGGTTGTACACGTGCCGATAAAATCGGTTTGTTCACGATAAAGAAACGACAACATTATCGTGAGGGTTGCCGATATGTCTGAATGATGCCGGCGGTCCCCTCGATAAATACACCGATATCAGTGCGCAAAGCAGGTGCGTACTTGTCTCTAGCTGTGATCTGGCATTGTTTTGGTTCCGTCTTTCGAGAGTCTGGGGACTTGCCCTTTTGTTATTCTTTATAATTAAACTTTATATAGTTTTAGCTGTGTATTATATAGCTGTTGGATAAACTGTCTAACAAGTTCAAATATGACATGGTGACTTTGATTGAGTTAGTGGACAACAGAGCGTGTTTGTGTGATAAAAACTATAGGATGCTCCCGAAATTCTTTTTCTCTCCACTTTTGACGTCGTCTCATCAAAAGATGAAATAAACACACAAAAAAAACTAAGCATTGGAGCCATGTTGGATGCTCGACATACCTCACAAAAATTCACCTCTTTCAAGCACGGACAGTAATCTTGTCGGTTTACGTACAGCAGCCCTCGCTGATATCAGTGCCGGCCGTGCACAACCGCCCTAATCATTAATAAATGGTACTGTGAGCCGCACAGACTCTTTCTTTCGTTTATCTTAAAATATAAATATTTACTAAAATCTCGTAAAATTTGTGAGAGTAAATAATATACATTGATGCAGAATAAAAAGCATAAATTAAATAATACACACGGTTAGAGAAATGTCGATAAAAGAGGAGCATCTACGTCCACCAAAGAGCATAACTACCAATTACATATTTCAAAGACTTTAATAATATATATACACACATATATATATATATATGCATATATATACATATATATATACAGCTCAGAAAATACTGATTTTATAAAATCATATTAATATAGTACTAAAACTTTACAATGTTAGGATATTTCGTATCTCAAATAGTTGCGGATATATGATTAAAATTGGAAGTTTATGATTATGTATAGGTACCCTTAAAGTAATGTTCATGGGAAAAGGAGGGCTGCCATTTTGTTTATAATTTCAAACAGTGTCTGGATAAAAAAAATTAAACAAAATTGTTAGATCAGATCTTAAGAAAATCTATTTTATCTCTTTTTTCCATTCAGTAAATTACCCTTAATTTAGGGTTAGATATCTAGTTCCATAAATACCTCAAGGAAACTTTAAGAGCTCCCTAGATACCAAGTCTTTGCTTGATCGGTAAAATGGTTTCGGCTCTAGTTCAAGATACAAACAGATGACATCGCAAAAAACAACTTTTCTGTTACTGGGGGTCATGAAACGTCGACATTTATAAAAAAAATCTCTAGCTCTATTTTCTCTCCGAGAGAAAGTAAAAATATGGCCACGTACTGAAAGCGCACAGACTGAATATGTGTACCTGTTCAGCGTACATCAAAATCGCACAAGGTAGTTGTATCACAAGCGCAACTTTGTAGTCTCCGAGTCTCATATGGTACCACCGTTTGTTAATTATTTCAAACTCATTCTCTCAACAGTTGTTCCTCTTAATTTTCATTGTAATTATTATTGTAAAGAGCAAGGGTATTGTTTACAATACATGTTTGCCATGTTGCCACGTCATACGAGTACAGTTGTTATTTCCCTGTACACTTTTCATACAAGGTATGATATGAGCCTTCTTCCTCCTTTGCACTTACGATGCTTTCTTTACAAATCTATACTTTTTAACCTTGTCCATCCAAACTCTCGAAGTTATCCTCAAAATTAATTTTATAGAAAAAGGGGGCATAATTACTCTTGTAACATCGATTACAAATTATTTATTATCTCGTGGTTAAATTAACAATTTTATTCTATATATAAATAATATAACCACTTCATATTTGAAAAGTATTTATGTAACTATTGCTAAAATAAATTAGGGTTTTAAGTATTTAATCGGTTTAAATAGGTAGACCACGTTCTAATTTCAAATACAAGCTATAAAATAATTTTCAAAGTATTAAAATTAATAACTATCAGGAAGGTGATATCTTTAAAATAAACGGTGAGTGGGTTGTGTGAATTTGAATTTCTATTCACGGGGAAGGGGGGAATATATTTTGTCCAGACGCAGATAAAAATTTGGGGTAGCAGTCTAAATATATAAACGTGTATATAGGGCCCATATATGACTATAAGATCAGCTTATGAATGTAATAGCTTGCATGCTAGATTGAATTGCTGGTGACAAAGATTGGGGTTCGAATACCGACCGGGTAGTTTTCATTGAATGTTTTACCACATTCTCCCCGCAAACTCGAGTATATTTTATTTCAAATTCTACCGTCCCTAACCGATTCAATTAGAGTAATTAATATATGCGTATACCCGAACGTCACTACTAAGAGACGACCTTAATAATCGAATAGATTCGAACTCAGGAAGTCGGGTAATATTAACATTCTCAAATTAGTTTGAAACTCAATAACTACTGCGAAGCTAGTTAATAATAATATACTCAAATTAATCTAAAATTCAAGGACGACTGGAAAACCAGGTAATATTAATATCCTTGAATTAGTCTAAAACTCAAGGACGATTGGTAAACCAGGTAATATTAATCTAAAACTCAAGGACGACTAGGAAATGAGGTAATATTAATATACTTAAATTAATATAAAACGCAATGATGACCACGAAACCGGGTAAAATTATAATGATTTAGTAATATGTAATATGTTATATGTAATATGTAATTTAGTAACATTAAGTTGGGACACTAGAACAACCGTTAAACCTATTTTCATTAATTTTACGCTTTATTTTAAAAAAATAGCTAAACATTTAGGAAAAACTAACTTCTTGAGTAGTATTTTTATAATAAATTCATACACTGAATTTATCCATAATAATGGAACTGAACTAACATCTTCCTCCTTAAAGAGTTCCATTTATTATATTTTGATTTAAGAAATTTTGCTTTGAATTAAAAGAAAAACCACTCTCTAGCTATATTGTAGTTGGGATACGATCAGATTGTATAAAAAGTATCAACAAATACTACAGATTGTGTTTGAATGATTCAAATAACATTTATTAAATAAATAATATGCGTGAACGGTTAAAAATATAAATTGCCAAATTCAGTCGTGTCATCTCGTCATTTTGTTGGTTAAGCCGCTTTGCGCCCGAGTCACTCCGATGTAAAGCAGACGAGAACGCTGGTGATAATATAAATTGGAGGAATATTTTTCAGTCAAAGATGGATTTGAAACGGTATATATTAAACGTTGCGATAAAAACATAATTGATAAAATTATGGAGATTTTATTCTACGAATCTCACATACCTACAGTAAACTTGTTTTAATACAACTATCGCTGATGAATGATTATTTTTTTAAATAAAATATGAAAACAAATTTTAGAGGATTTTACTGTATATAGTATTTTGCTCTTACTTATAATCTAAAGAAACAGGATGATGAGAAAATAATGGATAATTTACCATTATTCGCCTGGAAAAAAAGTTGAAACAACATATCATTACTTCCGACAGGGATTAAAGCCCAGACCTCCGTGGACGTCATCCCTAAAACCAAATACACTCAGCTGTCGGGATTAACCCACACCGGAGGTCACGCGGACAAATACGTCAGTCTCGTGTTGTTTGGTTGTGGCAGAAAGACTGGGGCTCAATTCACCTCACGGAAATACGAGTACACTTTCTTCAATTTATACTTTCCTACCCGCTTCAGTGGCCGAACGGTCTAATACGTCAGTCACTCTCGTGTTAGACTAACCTGCTGTTGATGGGGAGATCAGGGTTCAAAACCTACTCGGGTCTACCAAGAGTGATTTTTCTTAAATGGTTTCCCACTTTCTTTCCATGTAAATATAGGTAGATTACCTTTCAAATGTTTCCTTCCTCATCCCTACCCCGTTAGAGTAATTATCATATATACATACATCCTGAACAGGTGATTAGACACGGTGATAAAAATAAAAGATAAATACATATAAACTTTGCTCATTCCCAACCCGTGTAAAAATTTAGATAGCCCTCACGGATAGTAATACGTGATTAAAAAACATACAAATATACAAAATACAAATTTAATTCATTCTAAAAATAAAATAATTATGTTCTATCTTATATATAATGTGATTGGCCTATTTACTGTTGTTGAAGTTACGAGAAAACTGCCGGACCGATTTTGTCAAAGGGACATTAATTTTATAGATTAGGGATCCGAGATGTCGGCAAAATAGTGTCTCGCGACGAAAACCTGTTTTTCCAAGTGAATTCTCATCTTTTCTGCTGTGTGGGCAGTGGGTCATCTGTACACATATTTTACCAATATTCTTTGATCGGAGAATTAATTGCTTATACTGAAGAAATCTATTTTTTGTAATTTGAATATTTTTGTTAATTCGCATTTAAATCTACAAATCTGACTATATTTCACTTTTAAAAGCTAAAGTAGTCGATTTAGTGAAAATGATTTATTTAGTTCTGTTTTGCGCATGTATTATAAATTTAAAAAATATATAATTAACTTAAAATATACTTTGAAATGTATTTTAATTTAAAAATGATATGATGAATTTTTAAATATATGTAATTTGATAAGCCCATTTCCGGTGATTGAGAAAAATACGCAAACAGAACTTAAACATAAATTTGAAGCATTTGCTGCACAATTCCCTATTTTAAATTTAAACATATCAGAACTAGTGTTTGAATAAAAGTTCGATTATATATTGTGGAGGACAATATTCTTTAGAAACCAAGTTTGAACAAATAATGTTTGTGTTTTATTCATATTATTCTAGTGATGTCTGCGCCTAAAAAATAAATTGTACGGAACTCCGCACTGACTTTCTCGCTCCATTGTTTAAAAATGGAGATATTTACTCAAAACTCGTAATATATGTTAAATGAAATAATACACACTAGCAAACCCGAGCACAAATTACGTTATACTTACGTAAAACATTTTTTGACTCCCGGTTTTAAATGCTATAATTTTATTTTTAAAGGATTAAAGTCCTCATTTGTATAGTGGGACCAATAAAAAATGGTCGCTAATGGTCCCACAAGGGTCAAAAATTAGTATTAACATTTCGACTTCCTGTTAAAATTTTCGATATTTTATTAGGGGTTGTACATCTTCAGGTCATCGCATTGCTATTAAATTCATCATTTAAAAATTTTGAACAATAAAATAGGTAAATATTCATTACAATTGAGTCTAAAATGATGAGATAGATCACTGCTGTACAAACATTTCCCCTAAGAGGTTAAAGGAAACAGAGAAAACTTTTTGAGAGATTTACTTATTTACTTACTCTATGACATTAGAGAATTAATGCGTTAAAACTTAAGTAGTATATCTGTAAAATTAAAGTCCATAAAATATTATTAATATATTTACCAATATCTCATAAACTATTGGTTTTATAAAAATATATTTCAAATAAGATTTTTAACACAAATAAACCTACATATTTGCGATGATAAATAATTTAATATTACAAAGAGCTATGGAAATATGATAAACATTTAGAATATACGCTTCAGTACGGAATCCTTAAATTCATTTTGACGAAATATTTAAAGTAGCCATTTTGTTTGAAATATTAATCAAAGCTTAGAAATTAAATTAAATCAAAATCGCTAGAGCCGATTTTGATAAAATTGATTTTTTCTCTTTTCGCCCTTCAGTAAACAACCCTTAATTTTAGGGTTAGATATCCAATTCCAAAAACCCTCCGGGGCAACCCTATGAAAATCCCTGATAACTAATTTTAGCTCCATCGGTAAAATAGTTTAGGCTCTAGCCCGAGGTACAGACAGACAGATGGCATTGCGAAAACAACTTTTTCGGATTCGGGGGATCATGAAACGTCGACATTCATCAAAATCTTGAGTTCGATTTTTTTGACGATCACAATACTTTCTCTCCCTGTAAGGTAGCGAGAAAGTAAAAACTAAGGATAATAATAATAAAAAAAGATCAAATTATGAAATGAACCTTCCATAACAAACATTGTAATATTTAAATAGCATTAGTAAAAATTCATTTAAATGTATCTTAACTGTCTTAAAATATGAGTGAAGAACGACACTAAACACGGAACATACCTGAATAGCTCAGTGGTAGGAGTGCTAAGCCAAAGGTACCTGGTTCGATTACCGTGTACAGTTTTTTTTTTCAATTTATTGACTACGACTCAGTAGCTGCTGATTCCCGTAATTATAATCATCCATCCCCCCCAAGCTTCGCCTTTTATATAATATATTTAATAATTGTGTAGTGTTGATAATTTCCAGCTTCATCGTTCTAATTAATGATTTTTTTTAACAAAGTCCTCAAAAATATATCGGTAAACCCCTGGAGAAACCGGTCTACATCTAATAATTGGTAAACTCCACCGATCAACAAAATAACCGATATTTCGAGAAAAAGGGGAAGAAATTAAGCCGATTAAATAACATTAAAACTGTGTTGGTTTCAGTTTTGGAAAAATCCTCCGGCTAATTGAGTCACCAATTAAGGGTACGAAGACTTTTATCGAATTTTGCTAGGGTGGGAGCACCCTCATGTGGTCACCAGGGTGTGTGATGGGAATTGAAAAGGGCGGAGGGGGAGGGAGGTTCTAACAAGGATTACGAAACCACGAGCTGGGGGTCACGTGAGGCCCCTGACAGTCTCGGTTCAAGTGCTACTTTATTGAAAACTACTTTACTTTGAGGGGAATATTAACGACGTTACCTACTTGGGGATTTAGAAGCTATTTTGCTTAGCGGGTTGCATCTTAACTTGACGCACCTGAGCACATTAAACACAATCACACTTAAACGCCAATTTATGAAATAGAAAGAGAGGAAATAATATGAGCAGTTCACCCTCTTAGGCCTCTAATTCACCGGCTTATAACACTTACCCTCTTCAACTGACGAGTATAAACACCCACTCTACCATTTGCGCCTTGACAACATTGATTAGCATTTCAAAATCAACTTTTTCTTGCTTCTTATTTTAGATATAAATATGCTTCCATGGACTTTTTTAATCTTCATCCCAGTAGGAAAATGCCAACAGGCCATTATCGTGAATAAAACCAAACTGTAAACGATTAAAAAAATAATAATTTACCAAAAACTACTTTAAGATTAAAAAAAGTGATAAGGTAAGATTATTTTAAAAATTATTTAAGGAACTTAGTTTCTTGGTTCAATGCTATATCTTTAAAACTCACTGAATAAAATGTAAATACATTTTTTTTAATATGGGAAATCCTATCTTTATTTACCGTAACGTCACATTTAGATAAAGTCCTTAAGGCGGGGTAAAAGGGGACATGAAAAAAGGCCAGGGATTTTGCAATTTTTTTTATAGCAAAACATCTTTTTGTCCAAAATAAATAAAATATTTCTCCAGTAGCAACATTTAGTTTAATTTTCTTCACACCATGATACCAACAGTTGTTGAATATCTGTCAAGGGTGTCCTGGAATTTAATGACAACTTTTTCTGTGAATTTAAAAAGTTTATCATCTAATGCCACTATGCTTGTGACAAATATTCAACAACTGTTGATATCACCATATGAAGAAAATTAAACTAAACATTGCTACTGGAGCAATATTTTAATATAAAAACTGCAGAAACACTTACCTTCCCTTGCGTACTTTAATCCCCACCTTAAAATAACACGTACCGGGGGCCACAAGGTGTAAGGCGCCATTCCCGCAATAGACTAGACAGCAACCAAAGACGGGAAGATCGAGGTTAGAATCTCGGACGGGTGTACTGAGTATGGTTTACCACTCTTCCTCTACGCAAATGTGGGTACACTTCATCTAAATTCAACCTTCGTCATCTCTAACACATAAATGTAATTAGTACATATGCGCATAACCCGAATGGGTATTAAGACGTGATATTATAAAATAATTGATTATTTATACATTAAAATAGTATTTCAACTATCTGCAATGTTTGGAACGTGGTCTAGTGACAATCTTAATTAGTATTATTTGCCTGTAATGAGGTCTGGGCTCGCATCCTGCCCAAATTTAACACTTTACTTCCACGCAAATGCAATTATACTCTCTAAATTCTACCTCATTCATCTCTACCCCATATGGTGGCTGAATGTTCTGAGGCGTCACTCGTGTTACACTGGTCTGCTGGAGACGAGGATATTGTGTTTCGAATCCCGGTCGAATATAATGAAAGTGGTTTTTATTGACTTGTTTTCTGCTCTACCTCATTAGAGTGAATTACATCTATGTGTAAAATTTGAACCGGTAATAAAAAAACAAACAAGTGAATTGATATTATAGCACATGAAATAATAGATTAAAAGCTCTCAATTGTATCTTTTTACGACTAGCCACCAAACTAAATAAATGTTCTGAAAATTGAAAAATGACACCTGGACACGGGAATCGAACCCGGGACCTTTGGTTTAGTACGCCTATGCTCTGACCACTGAGCTATCCAGGATTCGTCCCGTGCCCAGGGTCATTCTTCACTCATATTTTAAGGCAGAGTCTATGATGGACTTAGCGGAAATTGTCGGCTACAAGTATGTGGTTATATTAATATCACGAGCCATCGGATAACGCAGCCACCTGCAACTCGGTAGTTGGCTTATTGCAGCCATTTGTACAATTATTAAATTGTACGGGATTGCATATTAAGAATTAATAGCCAGAGCTATTATTTTTTCAATATTAAGAATATGATATCTATATGGAGTAATTCCCATTAATAAGCAAAAATAATAGCTCTGGCTATTAATTCTAAATAAATGTTATTTTATAACTTAGAGAAAAAGCCGTACAAAATATTAGTTTCAAAATAAAACGTTTTTATTTTGTAAATAACACATGAACACAACCGAAGATGGTTTTGTATTATGTCATAAACTGTTCTTCAGCTATTTCACCATATTAATTTATGAAGAGAACGCAACCTTTTAGAAACTCTCCTTTGAAAAGCATTTTTAAGTGAACCGTAGAAGCCGTTTCAACAAAAACAGAAACATCCAAACGGTTATTTTCTTAAGTTCTTGTTTCATTAATGTGAAAACGGTTAAAATAAAATTTAAAATAAAGTGATTATAGTGAACTTTTGAAAGACTTGTTTCCGGTCTTCTAAAACGCTCCATTTTATGCACCAACCCGGTATTCAAACGTGGCACCCTCAATAGATACACATAAACATAGCCTTAGCACTCTGGGCCATATTAGGTCCTTTTCGTTCTTCAGAAACCATTCATATTCTGACCCTTTCTCAAGGGAAATCCACCAAATCTCACCGAGAATAAAGTTATTCATCTTGAATGGCACTACAGACAGCGTCGCGCCGTGCTTATCGTGACTCAGCAGCACAAGTGTCAGACCTGCTACCCACCCCTGGGACCAACCCCTATTCGTGGGGTGAGCCAGCATGACAAGGGGATGAACCGAGTGTTGTTCAACTGTATAGAGCTCTTCAGGGGATTAAACGAATCATTCGCAATATTGTGCGCTTTGGAAGGTGTCAGCAACGATCACAAACTCCATATTGCTGGCTGCTGTGTTGAATTCATGCAGACAATTTATATTACAAGTTATTAAAATAAATATACAAACATGACGGTACTGCGGCTAAGTTAAAAAATACAACGGGAAATAAATGGTACAGTACAATTACTATAAACACGTTCTCATAAAGTTGATTAGAGTTTATGGCCAAATGACTAAAAATCAGTTAAGTTTTACTAATAAAACAATTTTTTTAAATCATATGAAACACACTTCAGCTATAAATTTTAACAAACTTGCTACAGCCATTTTTTTTTTTAAATTCATATTTTCATAAAGCAGTCATTCATTTGAGGGCTAGAATCTAAATATAACTGTTCGAACAAAATATATTTAGGCGGTTTGGCTGTAACTCTAGAGCACAGACAAGTTTTTTGTGTCCCTGGAATATAAAAAGAGACATGGGGAAAGATGAAATTACTGTAAGACCGACTTTTCACAATTACATTACTTTCTCTATATGAAAAGGTAAAAATAATGTTTTTTTGTATGTTTTTTGCAGCACGTCTTATTATCCTCTATGGATTTCTACATTTTAACACTTAAGCTGTAGGGATTGCGAAGATCGCATATGCGTGGAAGGGAAGATTAAAACCATTTATGTAAATCCACCCTTAGTACGCCTGGGTGAGATTCGAAATACATCCCACTATCGGCAAACCAGACCAGATGAGGTAGATGCCTTAGCCTGTGTGTCCACCAATGGGCCTACTAGATACATTCACTTATAGAATAGTAAAAATACCTCCGACAAAATATCAAATATAATACGTTCAAATAATATTATAAAACATTCTAAATAACTTAGGGTATATTGGAACCTAATTATTATGTATGTGCTGTAGAAATATACTCGTACATTTTGCACTTTCAATCGTTACTAACAAAAATCATAAATCAAATATTTTGATAACTTTGAAATTTAGTTCGCAAATTATTTTTTCATATTGAAATTAAATTACTGTTCTAATGGGTCGGGATTTAGAGTTTATCAGCAAAGTAAGCTCCATCGTAAAATACATAAATAAACCCATTAATACTTTTATTTTAGTATAAAATTACCGGGTTAAAAAACGACTAAATCCCCCAATTAATTTTTTATTTATATTGATGAATGGAAGTGTTCACTTTGATCAAATAATCTACTTCATGTTTTAAAATAATGCAAGTTTACATTAAATTTTAAGCAATTTTAATTTTCGAGCTTTCTATTAGTTTTATAGCATGAATCTACCATTAAATGATTACCATTATATGATAATAATATATTATAAACAGGGTTAAATTGTTTTCCTCCAACCAAAACACATAGTTATTGAGATTTGGAAACCTGCAATTAAATTACTTTACAATATATATTATTCTACAATATTTAGCATTCAGATCTATCGGGGTTGACTAATATTATTTTGTGACTTTATTGCTGAGCGTTTTGAAATGCCCAATAGTCGGACCTACGTTACCTAGTAGCTGTATGTCCTTATAGTTTTCATTCATCGAGATATTGAAAGAATGTAGTGACTCGATTTTTAATTTTTTACCATGACCCTTTTAAGCAGAACATGGAGGAACATTCGAGAAGCGCCAAGCACCTGCTGATAGTGTTTGACGAGTGCAGCGTCACCCCCTTAACTCGTCGGAAATAAAGAACATTCAAGAACGTTCAAGCTTTCCTGTGGGATAGACAAGTGCATTGTCTCCACCTCATTTAGTCAGAAATCAGGAACATTCGAGACTCTGCTAGGTCTATACGAGTACAATGTCACCTCCTAAACTCACCAGAAATCAGGGACATTCGAGACTCTGCTAGGTCTAGACGAGTACAGTGTCACCTCATAAACTCACCAGAAATCAGGGACATTCAACATTTTCTGCTAGGTCTAGACGGGTACAGTGTCACCTCCTAAACTCACCAGAAATCAGGGACATTCGACACTTTCTGCTAGGTCTAGACGAGTACAGTGTCACCTCCTAAAATCACCAGAAATCAGGGACATTAGAGACTTTATGCCAGGTCTAGACGAGTACAGTGTCACCTCCTAAACTCACCAGAAATCAGGAACATTCGACACTTTCTGCTAGGTCTAGACGAGTAGAGTGTCACCTCCTAAACTCACCAGAAATCAGGAACATTCGACACTTTCTGCTAGGTCTATACGAGTACAGTGTCACCTCCTAAACTCACCAGAAATTAGGGACATTCGACACTTTCTGCTAGGTCTAGACGAGTACAGTGTCACCTCATAAACTCACCAGAAATCAGAAAAATTCGAGACTTCCTGTTAGTACAAGACGAGTACAGTGTCACCTACTCCACTCACCAGAATCTACATGGCAGAGTATATCAGATTAACTAGATTTATCAACATAAACTAAATCTATTTTATTTTTTATATCAAATAATTTATAAATATAAAGTAAACGCCAAATGGACACACGCTTTATTTGGAAATTGAAAGTTGAAATCAATGACAAATAAAATATTGAATATATCAATTTTTAAAGACATGAAATGAGTAATATAAAATAATTGAATATTTTTAAAGGTATAAAATAATAGATTTAGCTTCCCTGCTGCAGCGGTTGCATATACCAAATTACACTAAGAAAACATACTAACGAACTCTAGCAGTATTCTCTTCAATTTAATAAGCTGGCCACTGTCCTTTCCCTAAAAGACTGAGAGGGAGGATTAAGTTGTGACAACTGACAGCTCGAACTCCCTTCCCCTCCCACAGAGGGAAGGGTTGCACAAACCTTCCGATAAGATAATCAGAAATTAGCATTACCCTTTTAGTCTCTACTTTAGCTAACAAAAACAGAAGTCACTTTTCATGAGAAAATAATTTGAGAATGGTAGTATTCTATGAATTATGTAATGTGTGGGAACAGTTTCAAGATTTTACTGATGAAGTATTCTATTATCTGAAATATGTTTAGTCAGGCAATTCATTATATAATTTGTTATTATTTAGTGACTTAGGTGAATTTAAGCTAAACCCTTAATATAAGGTGATTGTGCATATATATTAATATATAAGATAACTGTGTATTACGACTGTCATAATTATGGACATTACGCCCACTCTTGCTTACTAATATAGAGAGGGCTGATATTCAATCGAATTAAGCAAAAAAAGGTGCTTAGGAAGCTACTTGGCAAAAAAGGAATGAATATACTGAAGAATGGAGGAGGTTAAATAATAATTTGTTACATACCCTGTAATCATCACAAGACATTGGTAGAGTAATACAATCTCGCAGAGTACGGTGAGCAGGACATGCAGTGTGAGTGGAAGAATTTTGATATTTGTTCAGGGTATTGACTGGCAAACCCATTGGGAAGAGACCATTGAAAAGACCTAAATGCAGATGGGAGTACATTAGAATGGACCTAAAAGAGATAGGGTGTAATGAGGTGGACTGGACATAACTATCTCAAGATAGGTAAAGGATGTTATGTGGCGGACTGGGTAGAACTAGCTCAAGATATAGATATAGTGTAATGAGGTGGACTGGATATAACTAGCTCAAGCTAGGGATCGGGGGGAATTAAGGTGGACTGGATAAAACTAGTTCAAGATAGTAATAGGGTGGTATGAGGTGGACTGGATAGAATCAGCTCAAGGGAGGGATAGGGTGTAATAAGGTGGACTGGATAGAATCAGCTCAAGGGAGGGATAGGGTGTAATGAGGTGGACTGGATAGAATCATCTCAAGGGAGGGATAGGGTGTAATGAGGTGGACTGGATAGAATCAGCTCAAGGGAGGAATAGGTGTAATGAGGTGGACTGGATGGCTCTAGCTCAAGGTAAGGATACGGTGTAATGAGGGGACTGGATAGAACTAGTTCTAGATAGGGATAGGGTGTAATGAGGGGGACGGGATGGAACTAGTTCAAGATAAGGATAGGGAGTAATGAGGAAACTCGATATAACCAGCTCAAGACAGGGATAGGGTGTAATGAGGTGGACTGGATAGAACTAGTTCAAGAGAGGGATAGGTGGCGTACTTTTGTAGGTGCGTCAATGATATTTCGAACTTCTAATGCTTCTAAGTTAGTAATTAAGTATGGTGTAAAACAAATTACGGGATGGATAGAAAAAATTGAAATTATGAATGATTAATAGCTGTGAATAAAAAAAATTGTTTTATATACATATAATTAATATTAATTAGTGGATGGTATTTAGCTGCATATAATAGATCAAGGGCTCCCAAAGTATGACCAGCGGGCCGTGTGGGGCTTACGATACCTTTTATCTTTCAGTTTTGTTTGTTATTTGTAGTTTGCAAGCTGTAAATCGACAAATAGTGCAATTTAATTCATACGTGAAAGTTTGAATTGAAATATTTAATAATGAATATTTAGTAATCATTGTATAAAGATATATTGTAAAAGAATATCTACAACTTTAAGCAATTAGTATATGTTGTTTTATACATAAATAAAAACATGAAATAATTGCATAAACCTAAAACTTGTCTGTGTAGCCCGCCAACTATGTTTAGTTTTAGAATTCGTCCTAAAACAAAAAAAATCTGTAAACTCCTAGATTCGATATTTTATATTTGATTTAAAAAAAAAATAAAGACCTTCGTATTCCACTAAGTGTTGAAAAATCGGCCCCATTTTGAATCTCTACCCATGGTAAATGAATTTGAGTGAGTTTTAGTTTACTGTCGAATAATGTAAAATATTGAGGTAAGCCAGGTACGAGTAATACTACGGGGGTCATTAAAAGGGGCTAAGTAGAATAGGCCTCCTTCAATAATCTGATCAAATGGGACAATATCAATACCGTGAAATAAACATTGAATTTGTTTTATTCAAAAAAATTGATAAACCACATTTGGAGCAATGCATAAATATTTAGGGTAACTTTTTTTTAGTGCAGCGTCTTACTACCCGTTCGGATATGTATTAATTACGCTAATGGTTTTAGAGATTTGCTATATTTAGAAGAAGTGTACTCGTATTTGCGTTAGGGAGAGTGAAACACCATTTTGGAAAAACTCCCCTCAGTACACCCGACCAAGATTCGAACCTTGATATCCCTGTCATCGACCGTTTATTGGCTAGTCTACCGGGAGAAAAGCGCGTTGGACCACGTGACCACCGAATTGGGGGATAACACTTTTTAATATTACTTTTAGAATTATTTCTGTTGGTGTTATATTATTTTTATTATTAATTTGGTAAGAAACAGTTTTTATTTTACAATTTAAATACTAAAAGAAAAACATATTAGTTCTGTCCCTATCACCCGCCTCCCTAAACAATTAATTAGTGGTGCCTACGATTGTTACCATTATGATGAGAGGCCAATTAGCGAGGACAAAGGGGTCAAGAATGTTGGACTGTTTTGAATGAAGAATATTTTATTGATAAAAAAAGGTGGGTTTTCCCTCTTCCCCCACTATTCCACACGCATTCAATTTACCGGGATGTCATTTAGTATTGTTTATAACCGCTTCAGTGGCCGAATGGTCTAAGGCGACACTCTCGTGCTAGACTGGACTACTGATGACGAAGAGATCAGGGTTCGAATCCCTGCCAGGTCTACTGAGACTGGCTTTTTCTAAATAGTTTTACAATTTCCTTTCACGTAAATGAGGGTGGATTTATATTTATCTACCTCTAAATTGCTTCATTCCTCATCCCTAAACCACTTAAGTATTAAAGTACCGCGTTCAACCACCCGTTAGGCTTATATGCATAGGTACTAATTACGTTAATAATTTCAGGGAAGAGGAAGTGTACCCACATTTTCATCGGGAGGAGAATAGAAAACCATTTAAGAAAAATCACCCTCAGTACACCCGACCGAGATTCAAACCTCGATCTTCCCGTCATCGATATTCAAATATACTGTGAAAGTAGCGCGTTAGACCACGCGGCCACCAAAGCTGGTTCAATTAAAGTAGGTATTATATATGCATATAACCTGAACAAAGAGTGAGACGTGACGATATATTCAATGTAATATATTCATACAAACGTTTAGAGTTACATTTTTGTTCAATTAATATTGTTCTGTTCTCTGTGAGTGGTCACCACGATCATGAGCCTTGGTCGACATAATTACAATTAATGGGAGAGAGATTCCCTCATTGGTTCGAACTTAAACTTTTTTTTACGAATGGCAGGAAGAATGGACGAGCTGTGACGCAGTCCAGACGTGGTTATAAAAGGGGTTGGACTGGGCCCGAGAGGGGCACTCTATTTCAATTTCATGTCACACTGGGTCAATTTTATTGCGCTTTGTTTCAATTTATTGTCACTCCGGTTCAGTTTATTGTGACTGGTTCAAAATTTAGTTCAATTTCTTTGCTTTTTTTTTTAACACCACGTCTTATTACCCGTTAAGGCCAAACGCCTATGTCTAATTATGCTAATAGGTGAGGGATGAGGAAGGCTTAATTTAGAGGAAGTGTACCCGTATTTGCGTGGAAAGAGGGTGGGAAACATTATGGAAAACCCCTCATTACACCCTATTGGGATCAAACCAGGATATCCTCATCATTGGAAGTATATCATATTGAGGGAGTAATGCCTTAGACCATGCGGCCACCGAAGAGTGTTTTATCGTTCTTAGTCATACCTTGTGTGATTTTGTAGTTACAAGCCCTTTCTTTGTGTATGATCGTTAGTGATAACCTTCAGAACGTATTTCCATTTTTAGTTTGACTGGTGTGTTATATACTATTAACTGTGGGATGTTCTGCTGCCATGCTCGAAGCTGTCTAGGTGTGCAGTACCACGTTATTAACTCCTATGCAACCTGTTGTTCACGCATGCTTGAACAGCTTTGCTTTCCCGGCACTGTACGCCAAAACTTTGAACACAACTTAATGGTATTAGCATAGGTTTCTGGATGTAAGTGTACAGGGATTTTGTATTAATTTAGGTTCAAACAAGCTATATGTGCTGTTCGGGCTGCGATTTTCTGACCACCTTGTATATAGAGCCTATATCTAAAACATTCCAACAAACTTGGGCAGTTTATTTATGAGGTAAATATAGAAGGATTGATATAAATAAGCAACCCAGGGTCCATCTCAAATATATAAGCCTCTAAAGATCGAGGCCAAAATGTTGTTATGTGAGATATTATGAAAACTACTTATGCTAGTAAAACTAATTTTTGCACACTAATTAATTAAATCGTGATCATTAATAAACTAAATGTATTCTACCTGTTACCCACCCCATCATGTAAAAAATGGGGGATACTACCCTTATTTCTGCAATAAAATATATCAAATGAAATATTACCAATTTTTTACTTCAGATTACGAAATATTGAGTCAAAATTAACAAAAAAGGTCGCTTAGAGAAACTGTCTATCTCTCCTCGTTTTCGAGATCAGAACAGCAAGCAGTTTTTATAATATCTCACATAATAACGTTTAGAGACGTATACCGCCCTTGATATTTAAGATGTACCCTAGGCTGCTTATATCAATCCTTTTTTTACCTCTGAAAAAACTGCCTCGGTTTGTTGAAATGTTTTAGATACACGCCGGCGTGCGGCACTACATACCTCGACATCTTGGAGCACGGCAGCAGAACATACCACAATTAATAGTGAACAACACACCAGTCCATCTAGAAATGCGAATACGTTCTGAGGGTCATCATTAACGGTCCTACATCACATAAAGTGCTTGCCCTTATAAATAATTGCATGTGCAGTGCCGCACGCCTAACTCATATGCAACTTGTTGTACACGAATGCTTGAACAGCTTTGCTCTCCCGGCGCTGAACGCCGTAACTTTGAAAACAATTCAATGGTATCAGCATAGTTTTCCGGATTTAAGTGTACAGGGATTTTGTGTTAGTTTTGGTTCAAACAAGCTATATGTGCAGTTTGGGCCCGAACAACCTGTATAAATACACAATACACAGATATATGCTATTAATCAGTAAACAATGAAAACGCTTGTAGCAATGTCTATTGAAATAAAACGTACGCGAATATTTATTAAAATGTTCATGGCGTGAGTCATTACAGCAGTTGAATGTGGGTGGTAAAGGGCTTTAATCGATTGTGTCTTTATTTTAATTTTTAGTCAATTAATAATCTTTTAACTCCAAAAAGTTAAGTTAACAGATATTTGTATACGTCAATAGGGTGTTCAGGATAGCTGTTCTTCATTAATTACAACCACTTACGAAACATTCAGGCAACCAATTTCAATTTTAGTTAAAGAGGTTTTATACTCGTAAATTTGGAAGATAAGTTTCGAATGACTTATAAGGAGTTGGACTTACTTGTCATTCTATAGGTTTCATTTTAATTAAGTCTTCTTCAAGTTTTCCTACATTGAAGAGATCGCTTGAGAGTGAGTAATTATTCGCCCACGTAGAGTGTATACTTTTAAAAAGCAAAGGAAGATGAAATATCATTAATATAAAGTGAATAAAAACATTGGGCATAAACCGGAACCTTGTGGAGCACCTGCTCTTAATGAGGGATTGTCAGATTTGTGTTCGTATTATCAGTGACGCACTCCTGAGGTAAAATTAATCCAAAGTAAGGAGGTGTCGCAGATATTAAATATAATAATTAGAAACATAAAATGTCAAAATTACTCACTGCTAAAGCCCTGAATAAATTCTAAACTTGTGAGTACATTAATTTATTCATAACATTTTTAACATAAATATTTTTTTTATGTGCACCACTTCTTACTTCCCGTTCGGAACATCCGCATATTTACGCATTTTCTTTCAAAACAATTTAGTAAAAACAACCCTAAGTATAAACCAGACCATGATTCGATCCTCAAACCCCCGGTCACCATAAATCTAACATATTATGAGAGTAGCGCACTAGACCATGCGACAACGATGTGGGCATCGGTAAAAAATAGGTAGATCAGTAACTCGTATCGGTGGACAGGTGGACTAGATGTCAGAATTGTCTAGTCTTGATTGTCGGTCACAGGAAGATTTTAGTTTGAATATTGGAAGAATACACAAATAAAAATAAAAATAGAAAAATCATAAAAAGGATTTAAAACATAAAAATAAATCTCAACATGTGACAGTAATCAAATGAGCCACTCTATAAGAGAAGACTCAAATGTAATTTAAAAGATTCGCCTGAAATATAAAACGGAGTAAACAAATAGATACTCTCGCAATAGCGCGCAACAAATAACGGTCACCAATTAAATAAAGAGCCGGGTGAACAGAGGAATGGCTGCGACATTCCACCAGAATGTGATACACAAAGGGGAGTATCTCAAAGCTCACATACTGGAGGCGGTTTCTCTACTAATTAAAAAAAACTATGGTTCTTTTAACGTATTACCGACATGGAGCTGCGTTTCTATGACCTCCTGTATTCTAAATGTACACTCCGTTTATCATGAAAGATGGCAATTACTCGTATTCCTTGACGGAGTGTACTCTGACCCTATTTTATAAGCTACGCCATAGGGGAAACGTGTAAGGTAAGTTTGCTACCCTTCAGGGTAAACTAAGTGTAGGGCCTCCGTGTAGAAGAGGAAAATCACGACATACCTTACCTTATGGAAAGCAGTTTGTTATGAACTGTGATCAAAGCTCACTGTTAGTGCTGGGTGTGAAGGACCCAATGCCAGATATACTTCTTCAACACTTTAGAAAACATTCTAAATAAATCTTTAGTCCTTCATTTCCAACACAGATATACCTAGACCCGCCTCAGTAGGTAGATGAACTGCATTCCTGGCTGCTGTACTTGAGGTACTTGAAAGGCCGTCGTGATTTCAAATCTAGAAGAAGGTGAACTGAGTGTTTAAAACAGTGGTTCTTAACTTTTTTTTTTGTGCCATTCCCCACCTTAATACTTCAACATATTTTATTTCCCCACCTCCCCCCATTAATACAAAAACAAATACAGTGTTGTAAGGTTATAGTAAAATTTAAAATATAACAAACAAAAATTCAATCAATAATACCACTTTAAATTTACAATTTAGGTATAAATACGGTAAATTTAAATTAGCCTTTGTAGGCCTAGCAGCCCTATCCCATTAGGCTCAAGAAACATTCATAAAGTTTGATTATAAGTTATTGCGGTCCTTGAGCTTGGTATTTACTACAAATGGTTTTGATTTTAGGCACCAAATTAGCTAGCTTCAGTCTTAAGTCCTCTCGTTTTGTGATATCCATACGGTTTATTTAATAAGTTCATGATTGAAACCTAGTAGCTATATAGATGTAGGTTTCGGCCGTTTGATCTTGTCAGCCACTTTGGCTCGAGGCTATATTTTTATTGCTAGAGTGTCAATGTCCATCTATTTTTAAATAACCTTTCCTTTATGTTAACTGTCAAGCAGTTAAATACACCATCTGTTGTGGCAATTGAAAACTACTTCGAAATAACTAGATGCAATCCTCAAAGTTACAACATTTAACGCATATCTTTGGAGATTCGCACGGACTGTCGTGAGCCTTCAATCAATCGTAGCCTCGTATGACAGTATTCCTGGCATTGAAAGTAGCGCCGAGGGTTAGGTTCCGTTGGTTTATCCTGGACGGTAGCGAGCTTGCATCGTATGGTTCTTTTATGGAGCAACTTATAAGGGGACGGTCAGACTGGGCAAGCGAGCGACTAAAATATAAAATAGAACACATTGGTTGTAATGAGAGGTGGCCAGACTGGAGCGACTGAGCGCGCGATCGACACAGTACAGTATAGTTTACAGGCGCTAGGCAATATTATTGTATGCTGGTTCATTGAGTGCTAGGGAAATTTCTCATTTTGACATTTTTATTAATATCGATAGGTTTAGCACACTTGCTACTAACGGCCTAATTTAGTTGGTAAGATCATAAACCATACCTATATATATATATGCAACTGATATGTTAAAATACTTCATTATCATCAAAGTAGGCCTTTACGAATAATAATCGCCATTAGCGTGGAGATAGGATGAGAAAACCACAACAATAAATCACAGAGCCAAGATTCGGAGCCTCCTCGTCAACAACTATCGAGAGCTATCTGCTAATCACGTGTTCGCTCGCCAGTCTGGCCACCCAGTCGCTTGCACGCTCGCTCGCACGCTTGTCAGTCTGGCCGAACCCTAAGGGGGCGGCCAGACTGAGCGCGCGAGCGACTAAAATATAAAATAGAACACATGGGTTGTAATGAGAGGTGTCCAGACTGGAGCGCGCGAGCGAGCGACTGAGCGCTCACGCTTGAAAGATAGAACTGGTTCTATTTTTCAAGCGCGCACGCTCGACCCGGTACAGTCTAGTTTACAGGCGCTAGGCAATATTATTGTGTGTTGGTTCATCGAGTGCTAGGAAAACTTCTCATTTTGACATTTTTATTAATTTTTTATTACTATCGATAGGTTTAGCACACTTTCTGGAAATTGAAAAATCACACCTGGACACGGGAATCAAACCCGGTACCTTTGGCTTAGTACGTCAATGCTCTAAATACTGAGCTATCCAGGATTCGTCCCGTGCCCAGGGTCATT
>CABFWB010002282.1:11094-51326 GCA_902151455.1 Timema bartmani | reverse complement strand
CCCCCCCCCCCACACAAACACACACACAGAGATACCTGCGCACATACACACACATTTTCTGAGCACCCATGGAACTTTCTAGAAGTCAGCTCCCCCGTTTATTATAACAGATTGCACTGCGATTTGTTTTTAAATGTAATGTGTACAAAAAATGATATTATTTAATGCCATTGATAAAACATATCCAATGCTCCGCGTCTTACTACCTATCCGAGATATCCACCTATTTTCACTAACGAAGTAAGGACGAGGAAGGCTGTTTTAAGAGGAATAGTACTCAAGTTTGTTAGTAGGGAGAACGGGACCTCACTTAGAAAAATACCACCTCAATACACCAAGCTGGTATTGGAAACCCGATTTCCTCATTACTGTCAAACCAGAAAAGACAAGAATGACTACTGTGGGCATATATATATATAACTATTCGTCCAGCTTATTTGGTTATTATTTAGGCTTATAGGAACCGAGATGGTATAGCTTAGAAGAAATCTCAATAAATCCTCAGAAACCTGCTTTGGTAGCCGCATGGTCTAAGGCGTCACTCTCGTGTTAGACTAGATTGCCGACGACAGGTTGATCGGGGTTTGAATCCCGGTTAGGTGTACTGAGGATGGTTTTTTTCCCTAAATAGTATTCCACTTTCCCTCCACTAAAATGCGAGTAGATTTCCTTTAATATCAAACTTCAATATCAAATCCCTTATTCACTAACGTAATTACTACGTGCGTATAGGTTATACGTAGTGGTACTAAAAAAAAATCCTCAAAACACCCGGCCGAGATTCGAACCCCTACTTTCCCACCACCGATAAACCAGACTAGATTATCCCTGACATTTATCCATCGTACCCCACTGATGATATATATTTAGATCAATAGTTATATGTATCAGAAGATAATAAAATAGCAGTTCTACCTGGAAATGTTCTGTTAACAGCCAATGAAAACAAAACACAGGTCCCCCTATCAATACGTATAATGCTATTACAACTCGGTACTTAGTATTCAAACAACTTTCAGTTAACGTTCCCTACAACTGTGCTGGCGTGTTGAATGTGGCCATTCACAGACTTCACCAGGGCCGTTACATCGCCATCAGAGGCTGTAAAGGGCCTTTTTAAGCCCTCGTGTTCCGCTATCTAAACAGCAGCTGAGCGTAGATAGCAGCTAGAGGTAGTCATAGTCACGTCACCGGGCCTCAGCGTGTTCTTCCTGGGAAATTGGTGCACAGGCTTGCGATGTTTAGATGCGATAACACGCTGGACTTACAACTCGTAGAGCTATGGTTATATATGAAAGGTACAAGAGAAAAGGGGGGGGAACGTCCAATTTTAGTTCAAATTGAGTTAATTCTGCTAAATGTTGGACCAGGCTTAGCTAAACTACGGCCTGTGAAAGGGGTTTGTCCAGCCAACAAATGCTTTGACAAAAATTAATATAAAATTTGTAATCATCAGAGAACGTAGAACAGTTGTGTACATGCTACGGGTAAGTTCCGAACCCGGATAAAGTAAATATTATCCAGATAATGTTGACGTTATCCAAAATACGTAGATAATGTTGAGTGAGAGGTGATTGAATAATGTTTTTCCAAGTTTATCCAGATAATATTGACTTTTTCCGCCCGCACTTGGATAGTGGCAATTTCTATGGTTGAGGTTAGGATAGTTAGATTATGCTAAGCTAGGTTAGGTTAGGTGAGTTTAGGCTATGTTAAATTAGTTTAAGTTAGTCTAGGTTAAGCTAGGTTAGGTTAGTGGAAAATAAAGCATAAAATGAGGCATTTCGAATGTTGGTGCACTGACTGCTATGATCCAATTTACTGTCAAATTTCGAAATATTGTTTCAAATTAAAATCCGTAATGAAACTGCTCAGTTTTAGCAATATTATTTAACGCTATCCAAGTCTTGTTGGCAAATTTCGATATCATCCGGATAAGGTCGTAAATAAGATAAATTACTTTCTTTCTATTTCTGACTCTATCCACTGCACTTGGATAGTGCTGACATCTCCCGGCTAATCTTGACAATATCCAGATTTTGCACACTACCTGTAACACAAAATTGTGGTGAGATCAACTGTCCCACAAGTAAACCCTTGCAAGATGTTTAAAAATGTGTATACACCTTTAATTGCACGACATTTAGACTGGCATGTCTATTGGCAAAACATGACCGTGTACCCGGGCATTTAGACCAGGGGTTTCCAAATGATGGCCCACGATGCCTTTCACGCAACCCACTTATTTTATAACATTTTAGAAAACATTCTAAAAAAAATTGTTGAAAGTAAGGAGTGGTTATAATAAAAGTTAAGACTTATATAAGTTGATCTAGAAAAATAGATAAAAAATTAATTTATAAATTAAACAGTTAATAGAGTAGTAGATGTATTAGGTGAAATTTCCAAGCACAGCAATGTATAATTAAATATAATTTTAGTGAAGAAACATAGTGTAAGATATGAACATTTGTATAAAATTATAATGCATCATCATCAACGAAAATATTAATCTCAAACGAGTTGATGAAAAGTCTAAAACATAAGTTGACACATTAAAATATTAATAAAAAAATATAAGATACAATATAGTGTACGAATAATGTTCTTTAGTCCAGATATGTTGATAAATAAAAGAATAAAAATTAGGTTAACATCTTCCAAACCGCCAAATAATCTAAATGAAGTGGTTATGTAATGTAGAATAATCTAGGTCTTATCTGTGTCTTTGTCACATTACTAATTTTTGATATCCAGCACTGGAAAGAGATGCTGGATTTCTTCATTCCGACATGTTTCGGTACCATGGTACCATAATCATGGATAATATGTCGTTTTGAAAAACACGATGTGTTGTTACGATGGCTAGATGTTAACTCTTTCTTGTAAAAGTAGTCTACTGTGGTAAAATTGATGTTTATAGGCGTGAAACGAAAAGTATCGACTTGAATGGGGAAAATCCATGAAAGCTCCAAATGACGTTCATATTAAATTTCTTCCTTACAGTATTATACTGACGGATCAAAATTAGTATAACCGGTCCCGTGGTGTAGTGGTCCGTGCACCTGTCTACGAACCTAGTGGTCCTGGGTTCGATACCCGGATGTTAACTTGGGTATTTTTCCCTTTAGGGGAATAATCCCAATGGTCACCAGGGTTTGATTAGTTAGGCTTGAGTTAGGTTAAGACTCACACCAACTCTACAACTTTATAATCACTATCATCACACCAAACCTGGACGTCAAAGTCCGCTCCTGGTCAAATTTATATTTCATCTGGTAAAAATAAAATAAATATATCTTAGTAGGAAAATTCGTTTAACATGTGATTCATCAGGTTTAGATTACCACTTCTTATTTAATTCAAAATTAAACACCTGTTCTCGTTTTTGAATAAATTGACACAAACCCGCTTCAGTGGTCTAACTTGCTACTCTCGTGTTAGTCTGGACTGATGAAGATGGGATGATAGGAGTTCGATACTGGTCGGGTGTACTGACGGTGGTTTTTTATAAATAATGTTCTCCTCTCCCTACATGCAAATGGGGGTACACTACCTCTGTATTAAACCATCCTTAACTTATTAGTGTAATTAATACATAGGCGTATAACACGAACGGGTAGTAAGAAGCAGTGCTAATAACAAAAAGTTGACAAAAACTAGTCCATTATGCTGCAGCCCCTCCAATAGAGTCGTGGACTTATATTAAGGTGCGGCTGAAAGGAACGCGAGTAGTTTTACAGTTTTTATAGCATTACATTTTTTTGGTTAAAATAAATCAAATATTTCTCCAGTAGCAACATAGAGTTTAGTTTTCTGCACATGTGAATATCAACAGATCTTGAATATCTGTCAAGGGTGTCCTGGAATTTTGTCAAAACTTTTTCTTTTTATTTAAAAAGTGTTGACAAAATTCTAGGACACACCTTGACAGATATTTAAGATCTAATGATATTAGCATGTGCAGAAAACTAAACATGTTTCTACTTGAGAAATATTTGATTTATTTTGCCCAAAAAATTTCAATTCTATAAAAAAAAACTGTAAAAAATACTTGCGCTCCCTTCGGCCGCACCTTAATTGTGACTCTAGGGCACTTTTAAGTTGAAAAACCTCTGATTTACTGTGGCTTAATCGGCGCAAGCTGTTCTGCTGAAGTTCAACTATTCTCTATTCTCTTTGTTCGCTTTGCCCAAGGTGTTCGGCACAGTAGAACCAATCAAATCTCAGAACCAACCATCTCAAATCAGTGCGCATGCACATTTGACAACGCATGCGCTCTACAGCCAAAAGCAAGCGGACAGCTTCGTTGGCCTTTGTGAGGAGATTTGAAATAACCCGTTAGTGTAAAGCCTATTTATCGAATTGGATTGTGCCACAACACAGCGCTATAATTTGAAAACATCCATCTGGAGAATGATATAAAATATATGACTATCCACTAGAATAGTGATTATTAACCGGGGGGTTGCGAGAGGTTTTTTGGGGGACCTCGAAAGAATAATTTAAAATGTTATTTGCTTATTACTGAAGTCAATTATCTTAAATTTTACATTTTGGAAGAAAGAATTCGATGATTGTAATCATGTAAGTACAGTAGACTCTCGATTTTCCGGGGAAATGGAGGGGAGTGGAAGCACGGATAATAAAAATCACAGATAGTCCAAATGATCCCCATCTGTTTATCATCGCTATTCAAAATTTGCTGCCCTTTGCTTTTACTTATCTATGTGTAAAGGGATTTTCCACAGTGGTCAATATTAAAACGAAGCAGTGATGTCGACTCCGAATCGACTCCTTCATGTGAGTAGCATTAAGTAATATATTCGAAACAAGAATATACAAATTAGTGGAAAGTGTTTAACAGCAAAGGTCCCATTAAATACATTTAGGTAAGTTAATTTCTGTTTTTTTATTTGTTTGTTTTATAATAAATAAATAAGGCCACTATTTAAAAATAATTCTTTTTGATTAATGTGCTAGTAAAAACTAGGGGGCCGAGAAAATATTTTAGGATATTTAAGGGGCTGCGAGTAATAAACTGAACTAGAAAATAAAATATGTTGATAATCAGCTGTTTTAAGCTAGAGTTGCAATGCATCATGGGCCAACATAAAGCGTGGGAATGGATGTGCCACTGGGACAAATTCTGTTTTCTATATTCGGCGAACGTGTGAAACCAGCTTTAGACGATTCGGCCACTGAAGCGGGTCTTATTTTAACTAAGTTGGGGATACGTCATTGAGTGTCTGCGCACGACAGAAATGAATCGGACTGTAAAGTAAATGTGACACTACGCAAGGAGCGAGTGCACAAGCTTGACCTAGTATCCTCGTCCGATTGGTCCGGACTATCTGTACGTTGATACGATGGCCCAGATATCGAGGGTAGTCGGTTGACAGTCGTACCGGTCCGTCACCCAAGCGAGGTTAACGAAGAATGACGCAGTGCATGTGGCGAGACTGGGCGGGTTAATGATGATAATGAGCCGTCACACACACACGATTCTACTGAGTGCGTCAGTGGAACGGAAATATTTTCAAACCAGATTCGGTGGCTGCATGGTCTAAGGCGTCAATCTCGTGTTAGTCTAGATCAGGATCGAGGGCCACATTAAAATAAAAGATCAATCCCAGGGCGCATCTAGAATTGTAGATTGTAAATACAGTGCAGATATTAAAATATATGGAGATTCCAACCATTAAAAAAATGTTATGTTGCTTATAAAAGTTTTTATTGGAACATTACACAAAATACAATTGTTTATAAATTTATAATTATTATTTCACTTTAATGTGAGCTCTACGTTTGTTCGTTCTCATTTACTAAATTAGCTGCATCAACATAGATGATTGAAGTGTTCATTTACTGATATATTGCTTTCACATTTACTGCGATTGAACATCTGTATTTTGATTTTATGAATTTCATCGTTGAAGATAGGTGTTCCCGATCATTGAGCACGTCATCTAAAATCCAGAATCTCCCAATCTCTTGGTAATAATTTAAAAAATCTTCTCTTTTTTCGATTCTACCAGTATCTTACGTTGACGAAATTAAATGCATTTGAAGTTGTGCCCGGAAGCTAAGTTTGCGATCGCGTTTTGCGACGAGAGTTTTATTTTTTTCGCAAGTGAAAATAAAAAGCCGTGACCCACATGAGGGCCGCACAAAATAATTTCACGAGCCACATTTGGCCCACGGGCTGAGTCTTGGACAGCTCTGGACTAAATTAACGATAACAAGGAGATTGGATTTCGAATTCCGGTCGGGTATACTAAGGGTGGATTTTCCAAAATGGCTTTTCACTCTTCCGCCATGTAAATGCTGGTACACTTCCTATCAATTAAATCTTCTCATCCCTTGCCCGTTAACGTAATTAGTGCACATGCGTATAACCTGAACAGGTAGTAGGCCTAAGACACGGTGCTAGAATAAAAAGGAGATAAAGTAGGTAATAGAGCTCAAATCAGGTATCGTATCTTGATAACGGTATCGGTATGGCAAACTGGAGAGTTTATTTTAAAACAGTGGAATTGAGACCAAACCAGTGAAGCTGTTTTACTAAATATTTGAAAAAATAAACACAATAAAAAATTATTTTTAAATAAAAAACAACATTAAACTGATCACAAATTATCATGAAAATACATTTTCTGGTTCACTCATAATTGTTTATTTAATTTTCCGGTTAATTGTCAGGTAAATGGGCTCTTAAGGAGGTCGCCTCGGTAAGCTAGTAATGGCCGTGTAGACATTAAGCTCCAACACAATATCTGGTTATACAATACGTTTAAAAAAAAAGTTTATGCTATAATAAAGTCTAACGATACCAACAGTACCTTAACAGCCATATAGTTTGTTTTATTAATAGAAAAAGCGTACAACCCGAATGGGTAGTAAGACGCGGTTCTAAGTATTATTATTATTGTTATTATTATTAATAATAATAATAAAAATGTTTGAAACTGTAACATAAGTTCATTTTCAACAACTTTTTAATAATATTGGAGGTGCTTTGAGATTAGGTTTGATGTAAAAGGGCTACCATAGATTTAGCTTTCCTCTAAGAAATACGGTAATATTTTAAAATATTTATCTTGGGAAACCATAAGATATTTGATAGTCAAAAACAATATTTCCTCTTTACCTAAAGATCAGAAGCTTCTTAGTTTGTTTTCCTCTCTTTCTGATTGAAATGACAAAGTATGGTTGTGGGTGAAGGGTGAAAGAAAGTACAAGCTTATACAGAATAAATAGTTCTAGAAAAGAACAGACAATTGTATTTTAAGCCATGTGACCTGACAGTGATTAATAATTTATCGCCGACAGAGGCGGCCGCCTTAAGGTGCTACTGTATTTTATAAGGTTTGTTTTATAACATTTTATTGTGTTTAGTAACATTTTGTTACTAGTAATTTGACTTTCCCAATGAAAATACTAATTTACATAAAAAATAAATTTTGAATTATATTTATTCAGGACCTAAAACATATTGTGTATTGATATAAGCGTTATAAAACTTTATTTTTGTCCATTAGATAAAAAAATTTGATTACACTTTTTTAAAGCAATGTATCATATATTTTGAATATCATATGTAAATATAAATGTGTATGGCTTACATTCAATATTCCGATGTGATTCTAACGATTTATCGATGCAGCTTTCGAGTGTTTGGAGTCAAGAAATTTATGTATCCGCGGTTCCGCTCACAGTTATATTTCTTGTAACATATTGTATACGGACATTAATCATTTTATCTGAAATAAATTAATACACTTCGGTGGTTAAAGGAATTCGATTTAATGGCTCAAACACGTTTACAATAGTGTTCAACTTCGATACAAAATATTGTAATAAATAGTTTTTTTAAACTACAGCACGGACAAACCGAGTAGTCGGAGGTTTCTAGAAACTAAAAAATGTATTATTTATCCTGATATGCTTCAAATATTTAAATAATTTATTTTTAATCAAAACTCATCTGACTAAAAACTCTTTATATAAGTATCCATATTTAAGTGGTTTTTTTTTTATGAAAATGAGGGGTTGATATCCCCTCTCATTCCTGGGGCTCCATATAACGTTTTTTTTAAAAATGCGTTTTGTCATGAAAATTTGTTTGACTTAATATATTTATGTTTTTGTTCTATTGTCTGAGAAAATAAAATAATATTTATACGGAGGGTAATTAATTGTGCTTATGCCCACTAACATATGGATAGTCAATTTTCTAAAAGTTTTATACTTCACCACTTCATTCACTCTTTATGGGTATTTTAATGACAGTTATAAATTAATAGTCTATTTAGCAAGATCAATTGTAATCCGATTTTAATTTTATTAATAAAAAAAGATAATGTTTCCTGTAGGTATTCCATTTCCAAATAAAAAATAGTTTTTCACACGAACCCCCCTGTATACGGTTCTGATACCAATTGTGAGTGTTAGTGAATTAAATTCTCTCCGGAAACTAT
This sequence comes from Timema bartmani, assembly GCA_902151455.1. Taxonomy (NCBI): domain Eukaryota; kingdom Metazoa; phylum Arthropoda; class Insecta; order Phasmatodea; family Timematidae; genus Timema; species Timema bartmani. The sequence continues at coordinate 42,846 of CABFWB010002282.1, read as the reverse complement.
ACGCGAATTTATATAAATATTGTTTAGAGGGTAGTCAAAAATAAAATTAGGAAAAACGTGATAATTCATCATGATGTACAAAACAATCAATTTTTAAAATGTGAGTTTTAAAACAAAGTTTTACTTTCTCATCTAAAGAGAAGGTATTGTAATCGTGATAATTTTTGACCTCGAGAACATGTGAATTTTCACGTTTTATGTGTCCCCGAAACAAAAAAAAAAATTATTTTACTTATTCTGTCAGTCCCCATAACGTAAATATATGGCTAGATACGAATTTTAATCAGAATCGTTAAAGCCGATCCTGGAGAAAATCAATTTTTTTCTCTTTTTGGCCATAAGTAAACTACCCTTAATCTTAGAGTTAATTCCAAAAACGCTTCGGGGGAGCCTTAATATATCAAGATACCCTCGATACCAAATTTTAGCCCGATTGGTAAAATTGTTTCGGGTTTAAGCCGAAATAAACACACAGACAGACAAATTACATAGCAAAAAGCACTTTTTAGGCTTTATTGGGTTATGAAAAGTCAATATTCATGAAAATCTCAGACTCGATTTTGTTTACTATCACAATAATACAATGACGAGAAAGTAAAAATAGAAATATTTTTAAAATGTCTTCAACGATTTGGTTAAAATTAATATCTGGTAAGTTTTTTTACAGTATGTATGGTTTTATATTTCCCTTAGAATAATTAACTGAAACTTATTTTTGAAAAACTTGAGTTTTTGTTGAAAATAGCTATAAAGATTTTGTTCGAAATGTATAGTTTGGAATTGTTTTTCATAATAAATAAGAATTATGTTTTTATTTTTACAAATTCAAAATAATTTGAGGCTGGTTTACTTAATACTATAGTTGATTTTAGAAAATTTTAAATTTGTTAGAATTATTTGAATAATTTTGTTTAAAATTCATACATTAAGAATGAATGTTTATTATGATTAACAAGATTATGTATTTGTTTTTCTTTAGAAAAATTATTTTGGGGTAGTTTACTGAAAAATTGTTTTTGATCATTTTGTTCCAAGCTTTGATACATTATAGTATAAAGTTTAACGTTTGTGTATTGCCATTCATTTAAATTGCCGTTCCCAGTTCAAATCTTGTTTGCGTACCACAATTTTTGAGCAACGTACGACCTTAGTTTGTGAATATATATAAAAAAAATTTGACACATTTTAACTTTATCGCGGACCCTCGAAGAAAGAAGGTATTGTGATTGTCAAAAATATTGAACCCTAGATTTTTTTTATCACCGCGTCTTACTACCCTTTCGGGCACTTATGCACTAATTATGCTAATGGTTTTAGGGATTAGGGAGGTTAAATTTAGACTAAGGTGGTATGGCCATGTGAGGAGAATTGAAAGTGAAAGGATGCCCAGGAGGTTGATGGATATGAAGTTGGGGGGTAGGAGGCCGAGAAGAAGACCCAGGGACTGATGGCTGAAGGGAGTAAGGAGGAGTGTGGAGGAGAAAGGACTTGGCCAAGGTGGATGAAGAGAGGTGTTGGGTGGAAAGGAGGTGGCGGAGAGGCTTATGTTCCAAACAGACCCAGTCAGTGGCTGAAGCTGTTCATGATGATTACTATAATATGTACCCGCATGTGCGTTGAGAGAGAGAGAGAGAGAGAGTGGAAAATAATTTTGGAAAAAAGCTCAACACACCCAACCGAGATTCGAACCTCGATCTTCCCGTCATCGACATTCTAGAATACTGTGAGAGTAGCGCCTTAAACCATGCGGCCACCGAAGTGGGTCACTAGAAATTTCTATGGATGTCAACGTCTAATGATCCCCTAAATCAGAAAAAATATGTTTTTGAAATGCTGTCTGTCTGTTATTGGTCCTAAAACAGTTCAACCGATCGGGCTAAAACTAAGTATCTAGGGTTTTAATAAGGCTACTCAGAGAGGTTTTTGAAATCATCTATCAAAACCCGAAATTAAGGGTAATTTACTTAAGGGTGAAAAGAAAAACAATAGATTATAGTTTGGCTCTAACGATTTTTATTAAATATTGTATATAGGCCCTATTTAACACTATAAACAAAATGGAAACTCTCATTTTCCCATGAAAATTACTTTAAAGGTACTCTTAACATGAGCGGAAATTTCCAATTTTGATAATATATCCGCAACTATTTTATATACGAAATAATTTATCATTACAAAGTTGACTAGTAGTTCTATTAAAAACTAAAGAGTTTTAATTGAAATATACTTTTAAAAAACCAACAGTTTCCTATAAATAAGGAAATCTATGTTTTAGAAGGAGAGTAGGGAATGGTAAGTTGACAATTTAAATTACTAAAACACTCCAGATAATCAGAAAAGTTTTTAAATTGGAAAATACAAAATGGGGCATGCTCTTGAATGCTACGAATATAATTAATACATCACTCCTTGATAAGATATAAAATTGCAATCTCGCATAGGAAATTAAAAAACCCTAAAAATTGACCAAAACAAGGAAAAGGTATCGAAAAGTGGGTGAAGTAGTGTAGCTATTTCATAATAAAATTTGGGAACAAAACTAGCGCTTAGCTAGTGGCGATGAAACAATTAGAATAAACATCTGCAGGCATAGCACAATGAACTGTTATGCTCTTTGGTGAACTGTAGCGTTACGTTTTGTGATAGTTAAAAAATCGGATTCAAGATTTTGATGGATTTCAACTTTTCATAGTTCCCTGAATTTTATATATATATTCAAATCTGTCTGTTTTTACTGGGATTAGAAACGAAACTATTTTATGGATCAGTCTGAAACTTGGTATACAAGGTTTTCATAAGTTTCCCCAGAGGTCATTTTGGCATCATCCATCCTACCCTAAAAATTAATAGTAAAAAAAAAAAGGTTTCTGGCTCAAAATCCGTCCAATAATAATTCGTATTTATACATATTTAACATTACAAATAAAAAGGCATATTTCATTTTTTCAGAAAAATAATTTAAAGAGAACTTTAAATAAGCAAATATCTCCAATTTTGATCATATATTTGCAATCCTTTGAGATACGAAATAGCTTATCGTTGTAAAGTTGTTGAACTATTAAAAATAAACACCTTTATTTGAAATATATACCTCTAATACAAATAGTTTTTGGAGCTATAAACAAATATATTTTTTAAACGGAGGTTTGGGAAATTTAAAGTTGATTGTTATGTGGTTCAACACCTTAGCTCAGTCGGTAGCCTGTCCGTCTACTGAGATAAGGATACGGGGTTTGGTTCCTGGCATGGACGAAAAATTTACAATTGGTGAAATGTGGGTTTTCCCTTTCATGGTGATGAATTAACAACAGGGGGGCTGGATGTTGTGTCTGTTCTAAGTTAGTTTATAAGTCTTGTGCTGATATAACCAGTCGGTTCAGAAAAGGAAATTAAATATCTGGAATAAATTTTAAAAACAAAATTACTATGCTCTTTGGAGGGCATTTTAAATGTTTCAGTAAGAGCGTGTATTATTTCATTTATGATCTTTGGTTGGATGGGATCTCTTTTTTCCATTATGTTTCCGCAACAATGTATATTTGGTTTGACCTATTTTATGACTTTTAAGTAAATATCTTCATTTATAAATTAAGGAACGGGAAAGTCTGTGAGAATTCATTTTAATTTTTTTTTGTTCCAAAGCGTGAACAATAACATTTAATTTTTCAATTTTTTATTTTATGCATTTTGAATTTTAAAATATGATATTAAGAGAAAAAATCTAGTTCCTTAATTAATAATTAAGAAAATATTATGAAATTCAACCAATATTTTAAGGAATAATAGCTCACTAGTTGTTGAAAGAATAATCATCCCCGCCACCGCTTCCTCTTTTCACCTTCTAACTCGTTTCTCTTGAATGTCGTCAAGTCTCCTTGCTATTCCCACCTATTATTTATTATATCTGCTTGACAGGCGGACGGTTATTATTTAAACACGTGATTAAATAAATCTCAATATTGTCAACTATTTGTGGAGAATTAATAAGTCATGTTGTCAACTAAATTAAAATGCGCGACGAGCCATAGCGCTACCAACACCGGTGGACACGTGGACAAAGGCGTTAGTATAGTCTAGTTTGGTTTGGTTTGCCAGTGACTGAGAGAACCGGATTTTAAGCACCGGCCGAGTGTACTGATTGTGGTTTTCCATTCTCCCTCCACATAAATACTTTTTCACGTTATTTAGATCCAACCTATTTTTTTTATAGTTTTTTTGGTAACATAGTATGTCCAAAAAAATTTGTGATTTGATATGATATAATGTGATGACCACATGCGTATTGAATTTTTTTTTTAACCCGTTTCGGTGAAAGCATACTCTCAGGTGTCATTCCCACAATATACTGGACTACCGATTATGGAGAGATCAGGGTTCGAATTCCAGTCAGTTGTAGTCAGTTGTGTTGAGGGTGGTTTTTTCCATCTCCCTCCAAGCAATTAGAATGCACTTCCTATAAATTCAACCCTATTTATTCTTAACCCACTAATAACATTAGGTCTACCTATACGTATAATCCGAATGGGTAACAAGACTAGGAGTTAAATAAAAAAGTGTACACTCTCTTTACCATGAAATGTAGCAAGCTTACCTTACACGTTTATGGCGTAGCTTATAAACTAGCGTCATAGAGTAATTCTTCAAGGAAAGACTCGTAACATTCAGGATGAATGAAGTGTATAAGATTAAAACATGTTCTTTTTGATGTTTGAATGGTTGATGACTGGAATAAATGGCAACAGTGCTGGGGGCAGAGTAGAGTGTAATTATTATTTTATTGTGATAAATTCTGATAAATAGGTAATAAATTGTACAGAGACTTGTAATTAATACAAATTTTACAAACATTGAACGAAACTCAGATTTAGAGTGTTTTAGTGAAAGGTATTTGGTTCCACCCTTAAAATGTAATTATAACACGTTGAAGCCATTTACAGCTGACACCTCGTAATTATGGCAGAACCAAAATTTCTAGTGACAACAGATTATGTACTAATCGTGTTCAAAATCGGCTTAGCTCCAGTGGGTTTTGGGAACAGTTAATCTCGGCAATGACATTTTCAACGTGACCTTACGCTATTCATCACATCAGTAGTTAGAGGGGAAATATAGGAACCCTCCCCTCACGCCCTACCACCTCAGTAGGAATCCGAACCATCCAGGTAACAAGAGAAATACGATTAACTGATTTAATTCAAATTTTATAAACATGATTCATATGTATAAAAAAATATGCTTGATTGTTCATAGGATAAGTTCTGAATGGATTATTGGAGAGCTTTGATGCTCATAGCTAAAAGTTTTTAATTTGATTTCCAAGTCCAGATGGTCTTTTTATCTAAATTTAATAGTAAATAAAAGTTTTTAAGGTGGGAGTGTAGTGAACACGAGCTGGGGGGAGTATTTTTGCAGTTTTTTTTATATTAAAACAATTATTTTGGTCAAAATAAATCAAATATTTATCCAGTACAAATATATAGTTTAATTTTCTTCACATGGTGACGTCAACATTTCTTGAATATTTATCAAGGGTGTTCTGGAATTTAATGACAACTTTTTCTCTTAATTTAAAAAGTTTTGTTAGATAATGCTCATGACAGATATTCAGAAAATGTTGATATCAACATTTGAAGAATATTAAACTCTATGTTTTGCACTGAGCAATATTTTATTTATTTTGACCAAAAAAAAAAAGTTTCGCCGTAAAAACTGCAAAAACACTGGCCTTTTCCTCGCGTCTCCTTCCATCCCACCTTAAAGTCTTGTTTATTGTAATAATCGCAACACACTGCTTTAATAACTAATAAATACAGATCTAGATAAACTAGTGTTAAAGCTCCTTGTAGTGTGTATACAATAAAGTGAACGCCTTCTCCATTACCTTTATGGGGACAGCCATTTTTAAATCACTGGCAGGAGCCGGTGAAGGTGGTGAACTCCCATCTCGTGCACTTGGGAATTTATACCTGAATTTGTCCCACCTCGTTGCACTCAAATATTCAGGAGTTATTATTATGTAAACATTCTTATTGTGCGCCCCATTCGTGCAATGAACCAATAAAAACTCTCTTACAACTTTGAATCGATCGCTCGCGACTTTTCTATCCCCTCCATTTTGAATCGCTCCCCTTTTATGTACTGAGGTAGGAACAACTCGGTAAGGCCTACTTTCAAATTAACCTAACTGATAACATTTGAAAAATTATTGCTATCGAATATTTTAATTAGGAAAATAGAAATACGACTAAAGAGTTAAATTATTAATTTTTCAATGAATGTGTGAATGCTAAATGGGACCTAATTCGCATTAGCATAGTAATAGTTGGATTAACAATTTTTTATTTTATTAAATTTTAATAAATAACTCCTTACAAGCATGTACAAAGTAATAAATTATGATTAGTTAGTAATGTAAATTAAGTAAAATTTGGAAACAATACACATTATCATAGTGAGTGACGAGTATTTCACACTTGTTCTAATCTTTTGTCACTAACTGTGCGTAGACAACTACACAACTTTAATATCTGGTGTCCAACACGAATATTAAAAAAAAACAAAAAAACATGAACATAAGGTGTAATACCATTTTGATAGCAACTAACTTCCTCGGCTTCCACTAGTAATTTTAGAGTGACTATAAGAAAATTTCAAGAAAAAAATTGTCACTAATACCTCAGTATAAAAACATAGCATGATACAATTTTCTGAACTACCACGTAGGCTAAATTCAGCAAATATATTCTTATATGTGAGGGTTACAGGGGAAATATGGGGAGAGTACATCTGTTAGACAATTACGAGACTTTTCTAATACACTTTAGATTAAGGTTAAGAGAATTCTATCAAATTAATATTAACTTAAAAAAATTTTTTTTTGGGGTGTCCTGGGGTTTGAGATATAAAAGTTGTCCTTAAAAATGGGTGTAATGTCACTTTTCCCCTGAACCCTTCGTATGCCTTATTTTTGGAGGAGAGGGAACCTGTTTATTCTTATACAAACATACTGTATATGTATATATACTGTATATATACTATATAGTATATATGTATATATACTATATATATACTGTATATATGTATATATATACTGTATATATGTATATATACTATACTATATATATACTGTATATATATGCCCCACCAACCTAGTTACGGTCCCTGGCTCTGATAACCCTAATTATGGGAAGTGGCTCTAAAATCCAAAAATTAAACACCAACCACAATACAATATCAAACCTCTGGGTTCAGTACTTACGCTATGGCATTGGTAACTCGAGAGTTCATTGCCGCACTAATAAAGAACGCTACATATCTCTATCTAGAACTAGTGCTATCCAGTCCACCTCATTTAAGGACCGGATTTTTCCTATTGGCTTTTTATTTTCCTTGATCGTAAAACGAAGGCAGTTAAGATATATATGTATTTTATGTTATAACTAGTAACATATTATAATTTTATAGTGCCTATAATTGCCTATTCAGTTGGTTTTTGCCTATTTTATGAATAAGCCCCTAAACGTACCTAATTCGGTTTTGGTCTCTCTTTTTAATACGGTATAACTTTTCTACTGAAAGTGAGAGTCTAGTTTATTAGAAATTGTAAGTTGGGGCATACTTGTTTGGAGTAAGTTTGAAAACTGACCCTAGTTAAATTCCTTCCAATGAGCGTTAATTGGGTGGAGGGCAATGTGAGCAGTGACAGACATCTTGGTAGGACAGTTGGAGCAGTGTCAGACATTTTGAGAGGAAACGGCCTGTAATTGCAGGATAAAATTTCAATGTCTTCGGAAACGGCAAATTTGAAATTTTGTCCCTTGACATCACCTGCTGAAGTAGAACTCAGATTTTAAAATTATAAGAAACATTTTATCTGAAAATATAACCCGTTTCACAACTGAAAATCTAGATAAGTATCTTGTGATGAATAACATGTTAGCTGCTTCAGTGGTCGAATGGGCTAAGGCGTCACTCTTGCAGTAGACTTGACTGTCGATAGAGGGGAGATCGAGATTCGAATCTCGGTCTGGTGTATTTAAGGTTTTTTTACTGAATGATTTTTCACTCTCCCTCCACGCAAGTGCGGATATTTTTCGTATAAATTTCACTCTCCTAAACCCCAACATATTAGCATAATTAGTACAGATTGTATAATCCAAACGAGTAGTGAGACGTGGTGTTAAAACAATCCATCAATGTGAATTGGCTGTAGGTGATAAAATAGTAGCGAGTAAAAATCAATTTTACATTGCCTATTGCATTATTCATATGACATTAAGTGCCTATTCTGATGCCTAGATCCCATATTTTAATGCTTATTTGCCTGCCTTTTTTAAACATTTTTGGTACCTAAGAATCCGTTCCCTACGTCACTACACCCTAGCCCCATCTTAAGCTAGTTCTATCCAGTCTACCTCATTATACCCTATCCCTTTCTAGAGATAATTCTATCCAGTACATCTCATTACACCCTATCCCTATCTAGAGTTAATTCTATCCAGTCCACCTCATTACACCCTATCCTTATCTAGAGTTAATTCTATCCAGTCCACCTCATTACACCCTATCCATATCTAGAGTTAATTCTATCCAGTCCACCTCATTACACCCTATCCATATCTAGAGTTAATTCTATTCAGTCCACCTCATTACATCCTCTCTTTCTCTTTCAGGTCCATTCTAATATTATCCTCTCATCTGCGTCTAGATCATCCCAAAACCTCTTCCCATTGGGTTTATCGGTCAATACTCTGAGCAAGGTTATAGATTATTCCATTCGCATTGCACGTCCAGCCCACCATAATCTACGAGACTTGATTTTCCGAACAATGTCTTGTGATGAGTACAAGGTATGTAACTCATCATTGTATAACCTCCTCCAATCCCAAGTAGGCTCATCCCTTTTAGGACCTAATATCGTCCTAAACATCTTGTTTTCGAACACCCTAAATTTATATTCGACATTTAAAGTAAGAGACCACGTTTCACACCCATAGATAACAGGTACAATTATTGTTTTGTACATTCTGAGTTTTACATTCCTTGAAAACAGGCGAGTTGTCAACAATTCACTGACCGAGTAATAGCATGCATTGCCCAACTGTATTATTCTCCTTATTTCCACTCTAATGTCGTTATTATAAAATAATAATAATGCGTGCCAGTACTATACTTTTTATGTTTCAACAAAACAAATAATTTTTTTTTCAGAGCCGAGACACCACCTGGGGCTCGAAAGAGAGATCCTGGCCCTATAGTCCCCTGCCAGGGGGGGACGGGACGGTACTGTGGTTTGCGTGTGTACATTATCTCCCTGTGTGGACGAGTCATTGCTGGTGGTAGGGCAAGACGTCCCAAGGATTGGAAAACATGGCTCCCTGGACGATTCTCCGCGCCAGCCTTACCCTCTCTATGCTCCCATAACCCCCCACCCTCCCCCCTTTCACCGACAAGGCACTGTCATGGAGGAATGAAACAAGGAACGCTCATTTTATAGTTTCTTCGGTTTTTGTTTGTTTTTTCCCCTCCATCTTACCCCTATAAGACCTTCCTGAACCAAAATGTTGACGCATTCCACGGGCAGAAACTCCCCAGTAGCTAACGGGTGGGGGATTAAGCTTCGAAAATCTTGACTACACTCCAAAAATTCGTCAACGTTGATCAACTTAGCTCTTAAAAATGTCAGCTCCGATAATTACGAAGCTTCACCAATATAAATATCGACAGCCAAATGGCATATTCATGTTTAATTTACTGTTAGTTGGTATTGTTATGTACATTCCGTTTGCCCTGAAATGCATCACTACTACCTTTGTGGATGATTTTTGGCTATGTTCATAAATTTAAAGTTATTGTTATAATTATTACAAATTGTATTTTATCATTATATGTAATTTTTACTAGTTGATATAGCGCATCCTTGCAACTTTTATAGAACTAAATTATGATAATAAATAGATGAGATGAAAAGAGATGTTAAATGAGATGTTAAAATATTAAATCAACCAATAGATTAAAACAGTGTATGAATAGCTTGGAATATTAATTAAATAGTAAAATGTAAGGCTATGAAATAAACTATATAGTTAAGACTATCAGTATAACTGAGTGAATAGAATCTATTTCATAACAAAACATTTAGTTGATAAATGTGAGGTAAAATGTTATTATTTCATTACTAACGATTCATAGGTAGTTGACTAGACGATAAGATGACTAAGAAGTACAAATTTTAAATTTTTAAACAAAGCTACACAATTTTTTTTATCAAATGAGTTAATAAATTAAATGTTTAAATCTAAAATTAGGCCTTGACATATGTAGTTATGACCGGCTTCGTAGTGTAGTGGTAAGCGCACTTGGCTACACGCTTAGAGGCCCCGGGTTCGAACCACGGCTGGTACCTTGGGGTATTTTTCTCGAAAGAAAGGGGTACCACCCCAACGGTCACCAGGGTTTGATTAGTTAGGCTTAAGTTAGATTGTGTTTCCAAACCCTCATACTCACTATCACCATACCCTCGTCTCAACGGGACATGGAAATAACCTCCATGGAAAGGATGTACGATTAGTACACTCGGACATCTCCTGTGCAGTAGTACATTAGTACTGGCCAATCTTTTCAGTACGAATGATGTAGTCCAGACGCGCAATATTTATTTATATCTGTATTTATACCCTTATCCCTATCTTAGTAGGTTGATTACATTGTCAACAAAATACGTAGACGATTAGTTTCGATGCTAAAATATATTTGGGTCTTAAAAAAAATTAGATGAAGTGTTATTCCATCAACTACATAATGTAAAAAGCTCTCTGAAAATAATTTCAACAATTTACTTCCATTTCCAAGCCATGTTATTATTACGTTTTCAATGCTGAGCGAATTTTTAAAAATCGTGGTCAAAAAATAGGTACAAATAAACTAGTACTTTATTCGCGTGTATTGCAACCCAGCAAGATTTGCTGCTGTACACGAGATACGTATGAGCGATTGCCACATTCGTCCTTTTACGCCCTCACTGATTGGTGACCCTGTCCCGTTCCCCCGGTTGGGTTTGAAGCCTGACCTCCCTGATCAGGTTCAGGAACAGTAATAGTCCTGGAAGCTACTGTTGGAATTGAGACAAAAAGAATATTTTGTTTTCTTTACCTGCTAACGCAAACTTATACGGATATTATTTTTTAAATGATGGACTATAAAAATAATCATCCCAGATTTAAAAAAATCAGTTCATCCGATGCGAGGTGACATCAATCAAAGATATGATCTGCCCTCGATAGATCACAGCACTGACCATACTATGGTTTAAATCTACTCGTAGATAAATTTCACTGAATTAATATTAGAAGGAAATTACTTTTTGTATGGAAATATTCGTGTGTTAGTAGTATTTTTCAATAAAATAAAATAATTCGACTAATTACATCTTGTGAATCTTGTCTGTCATTTTTCAACGAATTTAATTTATTTGATTGATTTAGTGATAACAAATTATGATTACAAATGCCATGATTTACTCGTTTAAGTGGTGCACCCATTTGAAAATAGTTTTGATAAAGAATTAAAATATAATCCTAAGAATAACCAAATCATAATTAAAATACCATTTTTGAGTCTTATTTTTATTTTATTTTTATTTTAGCACCACCCATTAGGGTTATACGCTTATGTATTAATTATGCTAATGTGTCAGATTAGGAAGGTTGTATTTAGAGGAAGTGAACCGGAATTTGTGTGAAGTCAGAGTGGAAAATCATTTAGGAAAACCACCTTCAGTACACATTAATGGGATCGAACCACGATCTCACCGTCTTTGGAATTCTAGTTTATTGCGAGATTAGAGCCTTAGACCATGCGGCCACCGAAGTGGGCTTAAGACTTGCAAATATTTTCAAGTAATAATTGATTGTTATAATAACCTTGATTAGTTATAATCGGTATTGTTATAAGAAAATTAAATAGTTTATTATAAATGAGTACATTTAATTCATTCTATATTATTTAAGTAGTAGTGAAGGAAGTATTTAAGGAAGGTTGAATTTATGAAATTAAGATAATTATGTACAAACATAAAAAATCAAAAGTAGAGTGGAGAAACGATGAATGATCGTAGAACCTTTAATAAGTTTGTAAGTCGTTCAGGGCCTAAAAGTGTTGTCTACATTAATTGATGTAGAGCATCGAACATATATCTAATGCATAAGCTAAATTTTAAGTTAAGGCCAGGTTTAAGAAATGATATTCAAAAGTTATACACCTAAAACACATTCAAAGTATTCCCAGAGATTCTTAACAGAGGTGGAAAGAATACAGAAATAATGTTCTTCATTCATTGTATGACTCCTCCCCTACACGTGCCCCCAACATTCCCCCCCCACCCTCCCGAACTTCTGGACACTGGGTACTGACCCGTTTATTTTGCTAACATGCACTAGCGGTAGTTTATCAACGGTATCAGCGGTATTCTCCCAGTATTGTGTATCAACTGCTTTCTGTTTGTAGAAGGAAATTAATTATTTAACGTTTAATGACTGTATTTAAATACCCCATACACACGAGCAATTTTCTTTTGCTAAAATAAGAATATTAACTTGCACCGAAATAATTATGGCAGCTGTCACAAAATGACCAGGGAAGTATCTTATACGAAATATAAAACACAAATGCACGCCGTTATTGTTTTCTGAATGGTTAAATGTTATTTGGTAAAATATAATTTCGTTCAGAAAATTGTTTGTCTATGAATAAATTGTTTTTAATTACCTGGGCTAGTTTTAGAACTATATATAATACATATATTATATATATATATAGTATATCTAATATATATACCATATATTAGATATATAATTCTAGAACTAGGCCTGCTTTTTTCAATTTCTTTTAATTTATACATATGCAAACAATTTTCTGAATAGAATTATATTTTGGTTGATAACAATATATATATTATTATATACCATATTAAATATATATTAATATATGCCATATTATACATAATTTATACCTTATACTATAGATAGTATAATATATAATATTAATTATATATTATAAATAATATAGGTTGTATAGTATTTTTGTATATTATAAAATATTATATGTATTATTCATTTAATTTAAACCATTTACTATGCTATACATAATATATATGTTAAATCTATAATATATATTATATATTATATATATTATATATAATATTTTTTAATTACCTGGGCTAGTTTTAGAACTATATATAATACATATATTATATATATATATAGTATATCTAATATATATACCATATATTAGATATATAATTCTAGAACTAGGCCTGCTTTTTTCAATTTCTTTTAATTTATACATATGCAAACAATTTTCTGAATAGAATTATATTTTGGTTGATAACAATATATATATTATTATATACCATATTAAATATATATTAATATATGCCATATTATACATAATTTATACCTTATACTATAGATAGTATAATATATAATATTAATTATATATTATAAATAATATAGGTTGTATAGTATTTTTGTATATTATAAAATATTATATGTATTATTCATTTAATTTAAACCATTTACTATGCTATACATAATATATATGTTAAATCTATAATATATATTATATATTATATATATTATATATAATATTAATGATATATTATGTTTAATATATTATATTATGAATAATATATTATGTATATGTATATAATATGTATTATGCATTTAATTTAAACCACATTGGCCTTTATAAAACATTTTTCTAACAAAGATATTTCGTTTTACTTTTGTAATAAGGACAAGAAAATCACTTGTCAATTTTCTAAAATATATTTACTCTGCATATATAGGTACTTAATTATAGCTCAAAGCTTTAGCTTGCGTTACGAATAAATTAAGCACAAATGCTAATGACGGCTATTGGTTTTGTTAATAGTCGCTATGATGACTTGTAGTAGACACGGTAATAGTATACGTTCACTGACCTCAGTAATAACTTAATTACGGAAACATCCCACGCGTTTACAGGGCATAATAAATGCCCAATAATACTTTGGAAACATTGAAATTTACTTCCATGCGCGTGAGTTCATGCAGAACCCTTATTGATTACAAATATGTCATCAACCAATCAGAACATTTCCGACAGCAGAAACGTAAAATACTGTGACCGATCCAGTTGATTTTCTACGTCACTCCACGATAGGCAGCGTTCCTTTATGGGTGCGGGAAGCGATGTAAACCCTCATTTAACAGATTTACATTTAAATGGACTTTCGTAAACCAATCAGTTTCCAATGATCTGGTTTAAATGAAATAATATTTAATAATATTACTGATTACAAATATTTAGTTTACTATTAATTTACATAATAATTTATTTAATAAATTAATTAATTGGTCCAATCTAAACAAATAGTTAAGGTTTTATACTTGCTTGAAAAATGTATTATATACATGTTTGATATGTAAACTTTTGTTTATTATAAGTTAAATTTTTATTTAATATACATTTTGCAGCATTTGATTTTATAAATCAAAGAAATTTGAATTCAGTAATAATTAACATTAGTTTTTAAGTATGTGAAAAAATTATTTTGACTTTTTACTATAAGCAAATGACCATATAAGCATCTGAAAAAAAAGGAAACTAAGGTTATTGAACTATTCATCAATTTATTTTAACTGATTAGTTTTTATAGTATTGTAGCATAAACCTTTAAAACTAAAACTAATTATAATTTAAGCTCATTGTATCTTTGTGTGACATTTCAACCCTATGACTCCACGGAATATTAATTATATTGAAAGGAGACATTGTATGAACGTGAATGAATGGAATTTCAATTATCAATTAACTATTGGAAGGATGTTACGTTGAGCCACCACGTAACCTCTGTGACCACTTTTATATATTTTTTTTTTATATTTGTTGGCTGTCTGCTATTGAATTTATGACCGTTGGTTGATTAACTTTGCCGCTTCGACCGTTACGTTCGAATCAATCACAGTCCTATATATTTAATTTTGAAATATTATTATTATTATTATTATTATTACTAGCACCGCGTCTTACTATCCGTTCGGGTTATACGCACTTACGCTAATGTGTAATGGTAGGGTGATTGTGGGATTAAATAAAGGACCTACAGCTTAACGTAGAATCCGAACCACGGTGGAGGCCTGGCATTCTCCACATTCACAAGTTGTGATTAATACACGTCTTGTCAGAGGTGAAGGAAGGGTTCAGCAATCAGATAAAATCTGTGCCGGGACCGAGGATTGAACCCCGGACCCCAGCACAGAAGTCTGTCACCTTACCCCTAGACCACCAGATCACCTCTTTGAAATATTATTATTATTCAACATAATATAGAAGAAGTAGGCTGTCTGCGTACAATTATATGGTAACTACGGTAGGAAAGATGTTAAGTTACCGCTAAAAGTATCCTTTCGCCAAACTACATGAGGTTCAAGACCTTATTTTGAGTTTTTTTTATATACCTTTAGCAGTAAAAACTTTCACAAAAAACAATTTATTTCAATTTCTTTTTGATCAACTGTTTTTACGTTATTGAAAGACGAATTTACGAAAATAGCTGTTCAGATGTTCTGTTTAGTGGAAATGGCATATGTAGTTCACTTTAAAAAATATTTCAAACCAGATCTTGTAAAATGTTCTCTTCATAAAACTAAGTTGACGAACCAGGCGAAACAAAGGTGGTTTATGACGTCATACGAACCGCCCTTAGTTGTGTTCATTTATTATTTCACTTGGAGAGTTTCGAAATGTGGTGTTGGAGAAGACTTGAGAAGATCAGCTGGACAGACAAGGATGACAAATAAATTAAGTCCTAAGAAGAGTGAGTGAGAAGAAAACCATTTTTGGATGTAATTCTTCGGTACGAAGCAAACTGTATCGGATACATCCTTAAGAGGAGCTGTCTTCAACACTACGTCATAGAAGGAAAAGTTGGGGAATGAGGAGCTTAGGGAGAATGAGGATTTAAATATTTGATGATTTGAAGGAAAGAAGAATATTTTGGGAGCTGAAGGAGGAGGCAGAGGACAGGGCGCATTGGTAGTCTAAGTTCACTGACAAAAGGAATGGACATGTCGTAAGACAGAACACATAATATAATAATAATAATAATAATATATATATATATTGTTTCCACAACCGCAAAACCGAAAACAATCAATATCTTTCAATAAGTTATGAAAATGTCAATTATATGGTAATCATTAGGGAAGTAGTATTATAATCGTTTGATAAAACTTTTTATTGATAATGTAGTAAGTTATAGCTAAGCAAATAATAATTAATGCCAAATAGGTTGACACTAACGTTTTTCAGCCAATGTTTGCACTAAAGAACGTTCTGTTAGCTGTTACTTACCACCTCGTCTACCTTAAATATCCTTTAGTTCACCTTGAACGGTAGCAAACTTACCTTGGTTGTTTACACTATGGTACAGCCTATATGTTAGGGTCATAGGGTACAGTTTAAGATAAAAACGTAACTTTTAGTCTTAAACAGAGTGTACACTCCGTTTACCCTGAGTGATAGCAATTTTACCTTGACGGAATACACTATGGCCATATATTATTAGCAAATCCATAGTGGAATAATGAAAGGTAAGCTCGCTACCTTTCAGGGTGAACGCAATGTACATATCCTCTTATATATCTTTCTTGTAAGTTGTTTAAGACTAGCCATATTTTTATTCAAAACTTAATTTTTAATGCTGGACTAGATTTAAGCATTACAAATATATTTCTTTACTTTTTTTAAACATTTTAACATTTTACAAAATAATAGCTGCAGATGGTTTTGCAATTTTGAAGTAAATAATATTTGTATATATATTTTTTTTTTGAACAAATCATATGATATTTAAATTATGTATCTATATTTTCAGGTAACTTAGTCAATCTTTGAAAAAGCCATGATTACATTTTCAAAGTATGATTTAAAACAATTTGACCAACTTCGGTGGCCGCTTAGTCTAACGCGCTACTCTCGTAGTAGACTAGACTGCCGATGATGGGGAGACCGAGGTTAGAATCTAGGTCGGGTGTGCTGAGGGTGACTTTTCCAGAATTGTTTTACACTCTCCCTCCACGAAAATTCGGGTACACTTTCTCTACGCGTTTTCAGGCTTTAGGTCGTGGGGTGAGGCTATTGACCACAAATATGATCCGTATCGTTTAAGGGAGAGGTCGGCAAAAGGTTGATCTTGCAGCAATTTTCAGTCGATCGCATAAAAATACCATAAAGTCACGAAAAGGTAAGCTTACCTTGCATTATTCCACTATGGTACAGCTTATACGATAGGGCCATAGTGTAATCCGTTAAGGTTGGGGCCTTTGATAAATGTAAAAGTCGATTGGAGCTCCAAAAAGGTTGACGACACCTGGTTTAGGTTTAAGGCCTCGCTTACCACTTTTGATTTAATTTGTAACGGGCTAAATTGGTTTAGCGCTGCTAGACCTCAGAATATTAATAATAACTGCTTGAAGCAAGCCATCATCATTTTGTACTGATATACAGTTTCTACATACTCGACTTGTAACTCTTGTTTACTTTGTTTACATACCCTCATCGTGGATTTCTGCCTCGAAGAACCCTGCCCCATCAGAAGAGGCGTCGCAGAAATAGTGACTGACCGCGCCTATAGAGAATGTTGCTCCGCACTCATCAAAGTTCGCGAGTCGACTGAAAGCAACCCTGGATTTGTTGGCCCAGCGAGTCAACCTTCTAGAAGTAAATGGAATTTCCCCCCACTTCTTCTCACTGGTCACCTCATCATGCCTAGCTGTGGATACTATATATTCGCCGGCTCGCTTGAAAAAAGATATGACTGTTATCACCAACCTTCCACAGAACGGACGTCGCACTTCGAGGAAACAAGCATATATCGGTGAAAATGCTGCTTACGGCGACAGCCCAGCTCGATAGGAGGAAGTAACAAGGACAGGTACATATATTTAATAACTACGGAACATTTAGGAGAGGCCTATGTTTTTGTATAGGTCTTAGGATTAATTATTTGTATTGTTATGTTTGTTTAGGATAGGAATTCAGGTTTTCGCGCCTCACGCGTATCTCCTGCTGAGTCCTTGTACTAGCAGTTATAGGGAATGCATCCCGCGTCTCACCCTATGTGACCATTTTTCAATCTCTGGGGTAGCTAGCTGGGATAGCGATAGTTCTGGTCATTAGTGGGCCTGGGAATGATACCTAGTTAGGTATATTATTTATGTGGAACTCCGGTTCGGGAGCTCAACCTGTGGGCCGTCTCTGCCCGCCTGGCTTGGCTCACGGTATTGTATTTCTTGTATTCCTTTGCACTCCCGTTGGGGTGGACAGCCCGTGGGGCCACTTCTGCACCTCTGGCACGGCTCGTGTATTAATTGCTTTGTATTTTTTTTTACCCTTGTTGAACTCCACTTGGAGGCTCAACTGGAGGGACGCTTTCGCCGACCAGGCTTGGCCCGTAATGTTAAATATTTTTCTTGTAAAGTAATCTTGCCCTCCATGTGAGTGTTTCTTTTGGCTCATGCATCTCAGGTATTCATGATGACTGAACTTGAACTTGCCCTATTTATTAACTTGTTGAATGTTTACGGTCAACGTATGATGTTAACGGATGTTTTCTAGGTAT
The DNA here is from genome assembly GCA_902151455.1 of Timema bartmani. Lineage (NCBI taxonomy): Eukaryota > Metazoa > Arthropoda > Insecta > Phasmatodea > Timematidae > Timema > Timema bartmani. The sequence continues at coordinate 24,182 of CABFWB010002282.1, read as the reverse complement.
CTTATTTGTTCTAGTACGTCCATAAGGCGCTTTACGCCCCTTGTTGACCTCGATATATTGCCTAGCTACCTGATTGCTAACCAAGTATATAGACTGTACTCATTGAGATTATGTGCCTATGATATTCCATGTACTTTCGTTTCATTAAATCTTATTGTGTTAACTTATCCTTTGTTCTTATTTATAATATGTATGAATGTGTACCAACATCTCTACTATAACAGTGATACAAACACCCCTCTCCCCCTTTTGCAGGGACAGGAAATGCGATTGGTGCAAATTTTTAACGTTAAAATTGTATCTATATCTTCTTGGAAAATTGCTGGGATTTTTAGACAAACAATTCATAATTCTAAAACAAATTTTGTTTGAAACATTTCAGCAAATTTTTTTAGCACCGCATCTTACTAAATATTCAGGCTATACGTATATGTTCTAATTACTTTAATGAGTTAGGGATAAGGAAGTTTGAAATTAGAGGAAGTGTACCCGTATTTGCGTAGAGGGAGAGCGGAAAATCGATTCGGAACAACCACATTCACTACGCCCGACTGGGATTCGAAGACCGATATTCTTGTCATTGGCAGTTCAGTCTAACATGAGAGCTACAACTTAGACCATGCGGCCACCGAAGCAGGTCACTATATTCTATTGGTTGGATTGATCACTTTAGTGTTTTTATTGAAGATTTACTACCAAAGCCCAAAAACTCCAATAAATTTGTGTAGTACGTTTATGAAACAATGAAAGTATTGTGGAAGCCCCCAGACAATATATTTATTAAAACTATGAATTATTAAGTTCATAAATCTCAATAGTTTTCTTACAAAAAAATAAAATACTTGGAAAATAATTCAAAATCGGTAAGCGCAGCCTCAACCGTTCCAAACAAATACACTTGTCCACACTTGTGGACGCATTAACAAAGGCGTCAGTATCGTCTGGTTTAGTTTGTTGGTGACGTGATGGTAGGGTTTTGAATCCCTGCTGTGTGTTCTGAGGAGGTTATTTTTAAATAATTATCCACTACCAACATGCAAACGCGGTAGCACTTTATGTAAATCAAGGATGGTGAAACTCCGGATATCAAGACGATTTTTGTGTGGACGTTGATACCTTAAAAAAATTATTTGCTAAAAACAAACCTTGAAATAAGTAACTACATGTATATATACATGTAGGCCTATATATTATTACTATTATTATTACTAGGGGTTCTGACTTAAGACAGGTCCATTTCTTTTGTCAGACAACTTAGACCGCCAATGCGCTCTCTCCTCACAGCTCACAGAATTTTCTTTTTTCCTTCAAGTCATAAGCATATGTACACGTATAGGCCTACATGTATATATTGTCTATACATATGTACATGTACATATACGTGTTTATCTATACATACATATTATATATTTGTAATCCAAATTTGATAGAAATTGCATTATCAGACAGTTAAAAAATATACTAGATTTACTTTAACATATTCATATATCAGGTCATGTGATCTGTAACTGATTATTTTATAGTTATTCCTAAATATGTTACAAGTAACTTAATAAAATTTTATAAATGTTTGGTCGCAATAAAATATTTTAGTATTTTTAAGTACCCTTCCTACGAAAATTGGGCTGTACATTCACACGATTTCTTTGAATTTTCAATACGACCCACATTAAATTTAGTGGCACTCATAAAAAATAAACTGTCCCCGTTCCTTACCTAAATTATACCCTCGTCATTCCTACTCCATTGGTGTAAACACCCTTACAATCCGGATGGGTTGGTGCAATTTACAAAATGAGCAGACTCAGGAAGGGTTATATCCCTAATCGGGTGTTCCATGATCCCCCTCACCGAATACCTCACCTTCCCGTGCTAAGCCCAGTCTGAGTGTTCGAGCACTCCCGACTATGTGGGCCACGAACCACCACGAATAGACGAACAAAAAAATAAAGTTAGAAGTAAAAGTAAACTCATGCAATATGCAAATCCTTCTGCTTAATGTACAATTGCTGTAACTACTGAGTAAAGAGAAAAAAAAAATAGATGATAAAAAAAAAGAAAAGAGGAATTCTTGTGATGCTGAATTTTGGAGAAGTTGAAAGAGGAGAAAAAGGGAAGGGGGATAAGGGAAGTGGGTGAGATTGAAAATAGGACTAACACTCACTAGATACAATACCAGTGTAATTATTCGAACTGGATGTAAAGAGAGGGGGAGGGTAATAATAATTTTGCGTTCCGTGTCTTATTTTTAATACATCTTTTCCTCAAAAGGATGTGAAAGAAGGATGGAGGATATGTTATGTTTTTATCTTTACTTTGTATGAATGCTGTTTCATTTTTAGAAATTAAAAAAAAAAGTGGAATTAAGTTGTAGACAAAAATAAAGTATACTGTGGTATTATAGAGCTAAAAGAGAATGGTTTTCACAACAGGGGTGACCAAAATTGGGTGGTCTGTTTTTTTTTATTGCACAGTAAATGATTACTCTCGATCTAGAAATCGTATCTAAGTGAGGTTTTCTAGATTTTTCCTCTCACAACTTTGAAATTGGAAGCTTTAATACATATATTTTTTTTTATTTTAGAGTAATTATTTTTTAATCTTGTAATATTTTCAATTTAGTTTAATGGTGTCACTGACCGTCTCTGTGGTGTATTGACCAGAGTGCCTGGTTTCGAAACCCGGCGCTTAAAAAATAATTCTTTAAAGCAATGGATCTTGGAACGGGGTCAAATTCAGCCTTGGGAAGACAAATATGGAGTGACTTGAAATAAAGAAGTGGCAGCTACAGTTTAGAAAACTGAGATTTACGGCTGGAGGGATAGTTGTGCTGACACATTATGACACCTTCTATACACAAATGTTGGCACTATCATCGCTAATGCCGGCGGCCGCTCGGCCTGTATCATCTTGTGGGTTGACGCCATGGAGTTATAATCGTATCACTGCTCTCAATTCCTCTTGATGACTCCTTTCCAATGACACTACGATGTCACTGCTCTCAATTCCTCTTTATGACTCCTTTCCAATGACACTACGATATCACTGCTCTCAATTCCTCTTGATGACTCCTTTCCAATGACACTACGATATCACTGCTCTCAATTCCTCTTAATGACTCCTTTCCAATGACACTACGATGTCACGCCTGGTTCGAGCTTTTTTTTTATCTACTTTAGAACCCGTATCAACCAATGGGCAACACCTAACTTAGGCTGGTAATACATATCGAAACACGCGTTGCTTCTTGGTGCGGTTTTATTTATTGTTATTTAAGTAAGGGTAGATGATGCAAACATCATATTTGTGTATGATCCGCCTTGGTGGGGTAATTATCTAACGCGCTGGTTTCGTGTTGAACTAGACTGCCGAGGACGGGGAGATCAAGGTTTGAATCTCGGTCGGGTGAACTGGGTGTGGTTTTTCCTAAATTGTTTTCCACTCTATCTCCACGCAAATGCGGGTTCACTCCCCCTAAATTCAACCTTATTAATTCCTAACCCATTAGCGTATTTAGTACTTAAGCGTCTAACCCAAAAGGGTAATAAGTAAGACGCGGTGCTAAATTTAAAAAAATATATATTTGTGTGAATTTTTAAATAACATTCGATCTTTTTGGTGTGAGAAATATTTTTTTTATGATCCTTTTCTTACTAATCTGTACAAAGCCATCCGAAATTTCACCTTGTAGGCAATGTTATAAACGTGTACACACAAACCATTCAAATTTTAAACGTATTTTTCCTATCAATCTGACCGCCTGGCATAAAGGCATGTCATCCTCTCTTCAAATGTTTGTTTAAAATTTGTAAACAGACACCAAATAATACAAACACACACATCCACTCACAACGCTTCTGTACGCCTCTACTAGAAATCGAATGACGGACATTTTACAATATTCCATTAATATAATTATTCCTTCCTTTATGATGAGGATGGCTACATGCTACGAGTGATTCGTGAATTCACCAGTAATGACATACCTGGCATGCGGACGCTCATTATTTAGTTCGCTCGCTTTGTAATGGCTTGCACAATGTACATGTACCGCCATATTGTCCTTACGGGTAAAAAAGGACTCAAGTACACTTCCGCTGTAATCGATGGATTCAAGAGCATACATCCCTAAACCAGCTTTGATACTTCGAAACATGCCGCTATTTGACATATAAATAAACCTATTAGGATCATTTCTATAGCTTTTCAGAAATTTAGGATTAATTTTTAAGATATATATATATAATATAGCGTGTCTGGGCTACAAAAATTGTAGCTCAGTAATGGAAAGATTGACCAGTACTAATATACCATTGCGCAGGGGATGTCCGAATGTACTATTCCTACATCCTTTCCGTGGAGGTTCTTTCCATGTCCCGTTGAGATGAGGTGATGGTGACAGTGAGTATGAGGGTGTGGAACCACTTAAACCTAACTTAAGCCTACCTAACCAAACCCTAGTGACCGTAGTTCCTCTTTAGGGAAAAATTCCCAAGATACCAGCCGGAAATCGAACCCGGGACCGCTAGACTCGTAGCCAGCTGCACTGACCACTACACCACGGGGCTGGCTAATTTTCAAGATTAGTACTTCATTTGATAAATTTAATTTGACTTTTAAGGTAGTTAAGACCTTGTTGCTAAAGTGTGACGCCGTACAAGTTTTACAATTATTATTGTCCGCTAATACAGGTCTGTTAACGGTCAAATAGTCCGGTGCTAATCCTTTGCACTAATGAGTTACTGTTGTACTGGCCAGTGTAGGGAGGCTGGCCGTTATGTGTACCACCAAACGGCCGCAACGTCGTCCATAGACTATCATTTATTAACGAGAGGAAATTAACAAAAGGGGTAGCTTGCCACTCCGATACAATACCATCACAAACTCGAAAGTTTTGACATATTTTAAAACTCGATCTCCATAGTTACTACTCGCATTGTTTGCTGTCCTCTGTAATTAAATATTCAGGTTCAGAACAATTTTGTTCACTATATAATATCAAGTTTGATATTATTCAAACTTAATTTATTTATATCTCAAGCCTAGTATATCTACAAAGTTTTATAGTTTCAAAGTTGTTTTAAAAAATATAAAATAAAAATAAAAATCATAACACACCTCCTGTGCGCTATTTTACTTTCTCATAGAGAGAAATAATTGTAATAGTGAAAACTTTGGAAATAGAGGTTATGAAGAAATTTGACACTTTTTTCCTTTAAAATTAAAAAAAGTGCATCTTACTATTCTGTCTGTCTGTCGCTGAAACAGTTTTATGAATTTTGTTTCTAACTTGATATTTAGATGTACGTTGGGGAGTTTTTTTTAAAAATGTTAGTTCTATTCCTTAACTTAAGGGTAGCTTACATAATGACATATAATTTTTGAAAATGTATATTAAAAAATCTGCTGAAGCAATTACGTTCAAAATTTATATCTGAAGAGTGGTTCATATAATATTATCAAACTAGTGCTTGTTTTTTTCTGAGTAAAACTAGTAATTTATTAATGAATTATTTTTGAATAATGTGAAATTATGTACGATTGTGCCGTACCATTTATTATCAATCATCCGTTTAACACATTGGCTTTTCACGTCTTACTACGCGTCTGGAATATTCCCATATTTACTCTAATAGGGTAGATACGAGTAAGGTCAGATTTAGAGGACGTATATAATTGTTTTTGTGAAAGCGTATAACCTGAACGGTTAATAAGACGCTGTGATAAAGAAAAAAAAACATTTTTTCGTGAAGGTAATATAGTAAAAGTTATCACAATTGGGTTTAGATTTGAAACCAGATAACCACGTCACCGGTAAACCAGTTAAGAAGTGGCCGGCGCCTTTGTCCGCGCGACCACTGGTGCTGTTATTTATTCATTCATTGCTTTGGATACCAAGATACTTGCTCTGATACGATTATTTTTGTCTTCTACTGTTTGGTGGCCTCTTGATTCCGAAAAGTCCTGATTGCGAGCAGTTCAGATTGCGAACATGAGATTTTTGATACATGGGGAGGAGTCCAAATTGCGGACACGTCATGTTGCTATGGCATCCCACCCCTAATTTGATAATAGAGGCAGCTCACGGGGGCCTGTCAGCCGTACGTTATTTTAGCCTAGTCAGTTTTAATATAACTAAATTACATACACGAGTATTTCTAAGTAAGGTTAGACTAGGCTAGGTTAGGTTAGGTTAGGTTATGTCAGGTTAGGTTAGGTTATGTCAAGTTAGGTTAGGTTAGGTCAGGCTAGGCTAGGGTAAGCTTGGTCAGGAGGAAAGCTCCGGTGGTCGATCACCCTCACGTAGGAATTCCCGTTAGTTGCTATTTTATCAGTTCGCAATTTGGATATTGGATATTTAGGTGTACATAACATTTTTGGGTGTGTTTGCAATTTGGGCGTATTTTGCCCTGTTCGCAATCTGGATACAACCCTACTGTTTAGCCGCTTCAATGGTCGAATGATCTAAGGCGTCACTCTGGCAATAGACTGGACTGTATATGACGGGAATAACGGGGTTCAAATCCCGGTTGGTTGTGCTCAGGGTATTTTTTTTCCCCTTAATGATTACAAATTCTGGTTCATTTCCTCAAAATTCTTTCTTCCTCAACTCCACTCTACTAATGTAATTAATATATATATATATATATATATTGTACGTATAGCCCGAACGGGCAGTGATACGCAGTGAGGAAAACCTATTATAAACACAATCCTGTTTAGTAACATAATTATAGTAAAATGTGAGCCATGTCATGGTTTTATTACTCCCATTAATTAGTTATAAAATATCCACCACATTAAAATATATCATTGTTCCAATTATTTAATATAAAAAGCCTTTGTGTTGATTGTGAAAAATAAATCTCACCTTTTAAAACGCAAATATACAAGGCGGGTATAGTTATAATGATGAATATAAAAATATAATTGTCATTTTGAAATAATTACAAAATAAATTATAGGGTGCTCCGCACTGACTTTCTCCCTTGTTTACCTAAAAATTGAGATATTCACTCAAAACTCGTGAGCTATGTGAAAAGAAATATTAGACGTTGCTACAGAAACACCCACAAAAAAACATAAACTAAATAGTATACACTGTTACAGAAACATAGAGAAAGATTATTATCTTTGTTCACCAAAAAGTATAACAATATTTCCCAGATTTTTAATTTAATAATAATATATGTGCCAATATCTCAGAAACCATTGATCTAGAAAAATATATTTCAAATAAATGTTTTTAATTTTTAATAGTACTACATTGAAATGATAAGCTATTTAGTATTTTAAAGAGTTGCGTGGATATGATCCGCTTATGGAAGGTACCGTATAAGTCATTTTCTTGGGAAAATGAGATGCGCCATTTTGTTTCTAATGTTAAGGAGTAATTAGATAGGAATTTTAATAAAAATCGTTCAAGCTGATTCTGAGAGAATCGATTTTTTCTTACTAGGCCCTTAGGTAAATTACCCTTAATTTTAGGGTTGGATACCTAATTCCCAAAACACCTTGGGGGAACCTTATGAATACCCTAAATACCAGGTTTTAGACCGATTGGTAAAATGGTTTCAGTTCTAAACCGAGATACGGACAAACAGGCAGAAAAACAAGACAGCATCGCGAAAACCACTTTTCGATGTCAGGGGGTCATGCATAAAACGTCGATATTTATCAAAATATCGAGTTAGATTTAGTAAGAATCATCAGTAAACCAAGCAAATTAATACAAATCATTGTTTCACCAAATAAATTATGTTAATTGCTAATTTATCAAACATGTTTTGTAAAACTTATATAAATTACGAATTTTTACTTTTTAATATAAAGATATAATATTGTAATCGAGAAAATTTTGGATCTCGAGAATATGATTGATATTCACTCTTTATGTGTCCCCGAACCCAAAAAAGTGAATTTTACAATCCTGTCTGTACCTGAGTGTAGATCTAAAATGGTTTGACCTATTTTGTTCAATTTTTATATTTAGATGCTATAGGATTATTTTTTATCCTAACCCTCATTCTTGGGGTAGTTAACTGATAAGTGATTATTTTCAATTTTAATTTTTTTCAAAAATGGCATGAACGATTGGTTTAAAATATATATCTATGGAAGGTTTGACATGACGTAAAAACTATATACTTGTTTTTCGGTGAAAAATACTTTTAATAATAGTTTATTGATGATTTACTTTTTTTTTAAATAAATCATTATTTTTAAAATGGCACTAGCGAGATGATTCAAAATGTTTTTAAGTAAGTTTTTACAGTATAAATAATTATATACATATATTTGTTACTGAATTTTTCAAATTTGGAATTTTTGAAAATAGGCATAAAGATTTTGTCAAAAATGGTATTTGAAGACTATTTTACGTGTTAAATAATAATGTATATTTATTTTAATAAAATAGATAAATTTAAGTGCTGTTTAATCTTGACAAAATTTAGAAAATTTGAATTTTTCTGGAAATGGTCTTTAATATTTAGTTTAAAATGGGTATCTATTATAAATAATAGGACATTATTTATATAATTTTAAACTGTTGAAAAAGTTTGTTTAAAATATATAGGTAAACGAAGAGTGTTCATTGTGATCAACAATAAGATGGGTTGGTTTCTCTGAGAAAAACTTAATTATGGTACTTCATTGAAAACCTATTTATTGTTTTATTACAAGCTATAATACACTATTTGAGAAAGTTTGTGAGATTGTCTCATAACATTTATCTAAAAAACTTAATTTTTATTCAAGAAATTATATTTTTGTTTGAACTTTTTTTTTGTATTTAAATTAATGTATTTTGACTCAGAGCTAAATTTATTTTAAATCATAAAATCTATGAAAATAATGTCGAAAACCATTCATGTTTAGCAATATTATTGTAGCAATAATAGTAATAATTCATGTCTGTATACTTTTACGATGCGTATTACTACCCACCCAGTTTAAATGCATTTTAATTACACCAATAGACTATGGATTAGGAACATGATATTTAGAGGAAATGTACCTACACTTTCATAAAGGTAGAGTGGGAAACCATTTAGAAATAACTACCCGGAACAAACATGCATATATTTTAGTGGCTGCCATCTTGAAACAAATAACCAGATTGAAACATCATGTACATACTTTGTTCAAAATAGGGTCAAAAAAGGTCACTACCAAGTTTAGTTTAAATTGATCCAGGAATTTGAAAGGTTCTTTTTATCAACGCGTTTTACTACCCATTCAGGCTATACGCATATTTACTAATTACTTTAGTGAATTAGGTATGATTAAGGTTGAATTTAGAAGAAGTGTATCCTCATTTGCTTAGAGAGAGTAGAAAACCATTAGGGAAAAACCACCCGTAAAAGTACACCCGATTGAGATTCGAACCCCGAACTCCTTGTCATCGGCAGTCTAGTCTAATACGAGAATGATGCCTTAGACCATTCGGCCACTGAAGCAGTTTCATTTTAAAGTTATTACGACACAAAGTTCCGGACAAACGAACGAAATTCCAAATGGTCAAGTTAAACCATAGCTTTGCTATGCTTGGTCACTTAAAAAAAATAATTCAAAGCTATCGTCCTAGTATTAATTAAACAAATATTTGTTTATGATCTTTGTTTGAAACTCACAAACAAAGTATTATCGATACATCCCAAGCACCTTAATTAATAATTGAAAAACGGCAACGTGAGTATATTCAATATCCAATTATTTTTCGTTGTCATGGTAGTAAACAAACAAACAAAAAAGTACACATACGGAGAGCTGGAAACCGATAAACTAATTAATACAATATAGCAGTGAACGTATTAAATAAAGCTACTAATTAATTCCTTACAAAAATCTAATCAAACCGTGGACTACTAACATAATATTTTACTCAATAATATTATTTGGCTGCATTTTTCAAATAAACATATATCTATATGTATATTTATATCTATCTATCTATCCGTTCGGGCTATACGCATAAGAACTAGTTACGCTAATGTGTTAGGAATGAGGAAGGTTGAATTTAGATGAGTTGTACCCACATTAACGTGAAGAGAGAAGGCTAAACAAGAAAGGAAAACATCCCCTAGTATACCCGACTGAGATTTGAATCCTGATCCCTATGTAATTGGCAGTCCAGTCTATTAGTGAAGACTTAGATCCTTGGTACCTACTATTTTTTTTTCCTAAGTTTTACTTCTTAAATGCAAACCTAACTGCGATCTAGTTTTAGTTCATATGTGTTAAAAAATATTATATAGCGTTTCTTGCACTATAATTACATAAGATAGTAGAATATTTTGATGTAAGATAATTTAAGAACTATTGGTACATAGCACATAGTCCGAATTGGACGTAAGACACGGTGCTAAACAATTATCATTTATATCATATTCTGAAAATTGAAAAATGACACCTGGACACGGGTTCGATTCCCAGGTGTCATTTTTCAATGTTCATAATATGATATCTAGATGGAGTAATTCCCACTAAAAGCATAAATAATAGCTTTGGTTATTTAATTCCTAATTATCATTTACGTTGTTTAGGCTAATAAATTAAAGTAGGCCCTTAATGTAATAATACAGAAATGTAATATTACAATAAAAAATAAAAAATATAACGCATACATTTTTTTAAAGTAAATAATAAATATTGGTACATAATAATATTAATATTAACGTAATCATATTTAAAAATATATATTTGGAACTTCCCCTCTCATTTGATGTTCTGCATTGCATTTTATCAACAATTATTTTGTAATTTGATGTACGTACTAAGACAGTTTCTTAAGGTTAGGGACGTAGAAACCGCGAGAAAATTACAGTGTTTTGACCGTTTTAATAGCAAACAATTTTTTTTGTCAAAATAAAAAAATATTAATGCACTAGCAACCTTTTAGTTTAATTTTTTTCACCTTGTGATATCAACAGTTGTTGAATATCTGTTGAAGGTGTCCTAGAATTTAATGACAACTTTTTCTATTCATATAAAGAGTTTCTCATCTAATGCCGATATGCCAATAACAGATAATCAACAACTGTTGATATCACCATGTGAAGAAAACTAAAATATGTTTGTACTGAAGCAATATTTTATTTATTTTGGCCAAAAAAATGTTTTTCTATAAAAACTGTGATTTTTTTCTCGTGTTTCCCACATCCCCACCTTAAGGCTCTTGGCCCTATCGAGTGAAAGTCTAAAACCTATTTTGTGGGATGGTGGGCAGGAATGTGAAAGGCGTGGCGTGGCTTCACAACCGACCAAAGTACCCTTCCGCGCCAACAAGAACAGATGGATCACGTAAAATAGATGGCGCTAGCTATCGGACAGGTCTTGTGGGAAAATCATGCGTTTGGAAATATCAGTTTTCTCGAGAACGAGTGAATTTTTTTATAGTATTGTTCTCAACATCTCTTCTAAGATAAAGTATCAATGTTTATTAGGTGTTATATTTTCTTATTTTTTGTTATGGAGCCGGCAGTTTTCTATTGAAAAAATGTCAAAGCTATTGATATTAAATCACTGTTAAAATTATATAGAAATTATATTCTTGAACAAACCGTTTCCGAAAAGAAAATTGCAAAACAATAAAAATTCTTGAAGATAACATTTTGTTCTAATGGCTCTGCATTTCCGCGCCAAATGAAAAGGGCCATTTGCCTTAGTCATGAATCTATCCCGGGGCGTCTGTTTATAATTATATAGAGCAGAACTTATCATTTGAAAAATCAATTTATCCTTGTCTTGTAATTCAATATTTAAATAATTAAAGCTAAGTCTAAAAGCCAAATATTGTTCTCTAATTGCTTGTATTCCCCATCTCTAAAAACAAGAAATGCCTTGATTTATTTTATCAGGTCTCTGAATTGCTAAATAAATTTGCTCTTATTAAGCACGTAACCTCAGTGTGCATAAGTATTTCAAAATGTTCCTTGTTTTAAAAAGTCGCTTTTGGAGACTTCTTGCTCGAATTGAGTATGCAACTTTTTTGTTTCTAGCACCGCGTCCGTTCGGGTTACACGCTTATGTACTAACTACACTAGTTATTTTATGTGTGAGGAATGTTATGTTTATAGGAAGTGTACCCGCATTTGTGTGTAGGGAAAATGGAGTAGCGCCTTAGACCATATGACCACCGAAGTGGGCAGTTTGCAATCTTTAATGTTGTGTCAATAATCTCTCTGATGTTTAAGATTTTAGCACATGATGCCTCTTGCTGTATTGTATGATGCAATGGGTGTTACAAAAAAGTTGTGAAATTTATCATTTCTATAAAGAACAACAAAACCATCAGGACGTCCTGGAATTTTTGGGGCTGCTCCATCTTAAGTTAGTGATACAAGCTTAAAAATAGGCAACTGAATATTATTTGCAAATGATTTAAGGCTGGGTTTATATTCGTGCATAACGCATAACTTAAATAGTGTAAAGAGTTCAGTTCACAATCCATAATAAAAATACATCGTTTTATAATGAAACATAATGTATAAAGTCTTACTTAAATCGATTTTATTTTATTCATAATTTGATCTAACCTATTTTCACTAGTAATAATATATTTAACTAGCGGACCCGACAGACGTTGTCCTGCCCGAACGTTGGCTTTTCGTTTGGGTGGCATAGTTGATTTCGATAATAAAACAAATACTATGTGATCATCACAATTACAAATTCACAATGACTTGCGCATGTACGTTAAATACCACAGAATTTGACATCAACGCCACCTATGGTACACAAACAAATCCCCCCAAAAATCCCTAAAAAATAAAGAAATCATAGAACGCGATTGCAGTGCCACCTATCGGGTCCAATTGTGAATCTAAACCATCCACGGACCCACTCAAACACACAAAAAATTTCATCAAAATCGGTCCAGCCAACCCCCCCAAAAATTCCTAAAAAAAAATAAAAATCATAGAACCCGATTGCAGTGCCACCTATCGGGTCCAACTGTGAATCTAAACCATCCACGGACCCACTCAAACACACACAACAAATTTCATCAAAATCGGTCCAGCCAGCCCCCCCCAAAATCCTCAAAAAATCATAGAACCCGATTGCAGTGCCACCTACCGGGTCCA
>CABFWB010002281.1:94509-107493 GCA_902151455.1 Timema bartmani | reverse complement strand
TTTTTGCATATCAGAACATGTAACCTCAAAATTTCACCACCCCCCGCCCCCAATATTTATAATAATGAATATAATATTAATAATTGACCGTTAAAAAAATTATCAGTTCATCAATAATTGACCGTTAAAACCTTTTGAAGACAAACACTGAATTTGTAATATTTGTGCTACTCACTAATTGGAGTTCATTGTGAATTTGTCATTGTGATGATCACATAGTATTTGTTTTATTATCAAAATCACGTGGTGATGAAAAAAAAGTATCCGTATTTGTGTAAAGGAATAGGAGAATTAAAAAAATATTATTAGGGACCTCATAAACCCCGACAAGGAATGGAACCCCAACCTACTAGACTAGACCGACAATAGGAATGTTGGCAAACACAATACCCCAACCCTTGTATTGATTTCTGAAATACTCTGTTCCTCGAGCGCGTTGTTTCGGCTTACATCGGAAGAGTAGCCTGTAAGCTACTTGGCTGATTAAATTAAACTGAACATTAGCGCGAAACATCTTGAGCTGTTCTATTTACGACACAACAGCGGTTGGTCGAAACAAGGGGAGAGGGAGATTGGGGAATACAATGCGGGGTGAAAGCAAAGAGAGAGAGAGAAAATGAAATTGGTTGCCAATGTTACAGTTTCAACACAGCATCCACTAAGAGCCAATCAGACGACGTGAAATTTCGCGCTTGCGCAAACGGGTGTTTCGTTTGGATGAAGTGTCTGTAGGGACCAGACACGGAAAGAGGTAGAGAAAGAGAGAATGAGGAGAAATAAATCTCTTCGATATGAGCGTAGAGCTCAATAAAACGAGTCGCAATTCGCAGCCATCAAAACAAAAGAAGACTGCCAAAGAACTAGACATTGGCTGTGTAAAGAATTTACTTAACTATGGTTTTTATACGTTTTCTTTAAAAAAAATCATTACGTTAATCGTTGTTGAGCAAAATTACTTTTATAATTTTTTTAAACTTGGGTAAATATTAATTCTCTTTTGAACAACTAGCTTTTGAAAACAAGATCATTAAATACCAGACTTTATTTGTCGAAGATAAATAGCAAGACATAAAATTAATTTTAACCACCACGTGGTACCGGACCAGCAGCAAGTAATTTTTTGGTCATTCTCCTTGTCCTTAGAGAACCTGGTTGCTCAAAGCGTTTCATTAAAGATAAGTTAACCTAGTTGCTCAGAGCGTTTCATCAAAGATAAGTTAACCTAGTTGCTCAGAGCGTTTCATCACAGATAAGTTAACCTGGTTTCTCAAAGCGTTTCATCACAGATAAGTTAACCTGGTTTCTCAAAGCGTTTCATCACAGATAAGTTAACCTAGTTGCTCAAAGCGTTTCATCACAGATAAGTTAACCTGGTTTCTCAAAGCGTTTCATCACAGATAAGTTAACCTAGTTGCTCAGAGCGTTTCATCAAAGATAAGTTAACCTAGTTGCTCAGAGCGTTTCATCACAGATAAGTTAACCTAGTTGCTCAGAGCGTTTCATCAAAGATAAGTTAACCTGGTTTCTCAAAGCGTTTCATCACAGATAAGTTAACCTGGTTTCTCAGAGCGTTTCATCATAGATAAGTTAACCTGGTTTCTCAGAGCGTTTCATCAAAGATAAGTTTCATTAAAAATTTTTACATTATGAAAAACTAGTTTGAAATATTTTTTATTAAATATATCTCGTTTATAAAATAATGGTGACTTTTTGTATATACATTTCTTATATAAAAATAAGGCAAACAAGATAGGTCCATATTTTTTACTTGAAAACAATACCACTGTTTTTTTTAAATTATAAAATTAGTGAATTCAACAAAAGTGTAATTCACGTTTTAAACTAATTTAAAAACGTGAGAAGGATGGTTTTAGAATAATGCACCCACATTAGCCTGGAGAATGGGTTAGAAAACCACACTCGGTGGACCCGAATGATGTTTGAACCTCGAACTCCACGTCACCGGCAACACAAGCCATTGCTAGCCTCACGACTCTGCCGGTTTTATCACCTTTCAGTTATAAAGTTGTTTACTTTTAAAAAATATTATGTTTTTTAGTTATATCTAAAAATATATGCTAATATTATTTTCGAAGTATTTAAGGTTCACTTTCTGAGCTGACTGATAGACCAGCACAAGATTTATAGACTAGCTTAAACCTAGAACAGACACATCACCCAGTCGCCCGGCCTTTAATTCACTGTAAAAGGGAAAATCCATATTTAATCAATTATCAGTTTTTTGGCCATGTCGGTAATCGAACGCGGAACCTTTAGTTAATCAGGCAGACATGCTACCGGCTGAGCTAAGGTGTCGAAATGTGTGATAACAGAGTGCATCACATCACATAACAGGTGCTACCATAACAATACATATACACATTTTTGGCCATATGGTTTTTATATTTAGAAATGTAACGTCTTGTTTTAAAGGGAAAGTTGTTAGTTAACGGGTGACCTGGCGGTCTAGGGGTAAGGTGTCAGACTTCTGTACTGGGGTTCGGGGTTCAATCCTCGGTCCCGGCACAGGTTTATCTGATTGCCAAACTCTTCCTTCACGTCTGACAAGACGTGTATTAATTACAACTTGTGAATTTGTGGAATGCTAGACCTCCACCGTGGTTTGGATCCCACGTTAAACTGTAAGTCATCCATTTCATTTCACAATCACCCCACCACTGCACATTAGCGTAGATGCGTACAATCCGAACAGGTAGTAAGAAGCGGGGCTTAATAATAATAATAATAATAATAATAATAATAATAATAATAATAATAATAATAATAATAATAATAATAATGTTAGTTAACATATATACGAATCTACATATTTTTATCTCGTACCGTATGTTTTATTTTAGAAAGTTGGTTACTCATAAGGTGATTGAACGATCAATACACACGTAAATAAGATCGTTTGCTATAATTATTGTTTTCGACCAAGTATAGGGAAAAGTGGATAATGTTTGCTGCCATAGTTGGTTCACACTAACTTCGCTCTTTTTACCAACAGTTGAAAAGTTACTAAAATGTTGTACCGTATTCACCCGCCTTGTAAATGTGTGTTGACAATTTGACGAGTAAAATATATTTACGTCTCTTCTAGAAGCGACAGGACATGATTACAAGGCAGATGGATACAGGAATTTTTTTAGTACATTCACATGTCAGAAAATGCCAAAGTTTGCGTGAACTCACTTAACCCGTGACTCGTTTAAAGCAGTGTTTACCAAAGTTTAATCAGCCGTGGATCCCTTCTAGTTATTTACAAAACCGTTATCTTGAAAACTATAAACGGTCGTTACAAATTTTAGTAAATCTTTAGTACCAAGCTATATTGAACTTGCTGGTCTTGGGATAAAGTCTTTGTCTCAGGAACCTGAGCTCTTGAGCGATAAAAGTTATTCGCATGGTAGTAAATCCGTCGGTTCCATGTCGATTGTGGCATGTAAAAGAACCTTGAGAGGTATGTGAAAATACCTTTCCGGTTCATAGAAATTCAGTGTTAAAAGGCAACGTAGAACTAACACACTACCTGAACTCATCTAATACATGGTATTTATACCAGATGGTATAGGCATCACTAACCAGCCTGAGCTAAATGAATATCCAACTCCGGATGGATAGAATTCACATCAAACCAACCCTAGGGTTGATTACTCAAGAAAAAGAAATGTTTAATTTAAAACAAATCTTGACGGAGGATAAGAAGGGTTTACAAAATGTCCATGATATCACATCAAAAACCTGTGTTAATTTGTTTATCAGATTTACTATTATCAAAACATATTTTATGGTTGGTAAAAATATGTGGTAGGTCCTGCTTCACGAAACTCAGTTTGGGAAACACTGGTCTATATCCTAGTTCAGGACGGTCCAGTCTTCCTCAAAAGGTGTAGTTTGCCTTTTCAACCACTCCGCCACGGAAACAGAACAGTTTGTTTCTACCGGGAGGGGAGGGGGTGTAACGTAGGCCTACCTGTATCCTGTCCTCGGGTAGGTCCGTCTTGAGAGATAACATCTCCCGGGCGTACACGTCGGGATAGTGCGCCTCTTTGAACGCCTTCTCCAGTTCCTCCAGTTGGTAGCTCGTGAAGATCGTCCTGAGGACACACGGGCACAGGGTCATTGCCGGGACAAACCTAGCTCGTATTGTCGACAAGAAACTTGAACATGAGTTGAGAGAGAAAACTAATAATTGAGGAGCTCTATGGAAAATGGGCGCATGAGCGCATAGGCCCTTTTTTTCTCTCCAAGATTGCATTTTTAGATTATTGTATTGTGTACAAACAGTAACTTCCTATCTCATTCATAGATGGCAGTAAATTGCAAGCTATGAGCCCTTTAATGACAATTGAAGCATTCAAACGCGTTTCTATAAGAATCTATATTAATGCCATGTGCCCCTTTTCCGGAGATATCCTTTTAGCTAACTATTTTACAGACCTAATAGTGGCGGGGCGTGGTCTGATCTGTTGCCAGGGTAAGTAGAACGCGTTGAAACTGTTCGTGTAGATTGTTATCAACACTCATTAGAACATTCATTGGTCGGGTATTAATTAAAATACATACTCATGTGAGAGATGTAGAGCAGAACGATTGGTATGATTGGTCAAACGGGGACCAAGTGGGAGAGAACATATCACAGATATAATTTTAACCAGCTCTGCTTAGTCTGGTAACACTTCACGACATGACACTAACGCTTACGTATTTTTAGTTTTGAAAATAAAATATGAACTTTTAATAAATGATCGGCTATTTACTATTTAACACAGTGTTTCTCAATCTTATTTTTTACCAAGGTGCCACCCTTTGATGCAGCCCCTATATTTCGTGGCACCCCTGGAAGGAAATGTTTTAATTTCCAGGCGCTATGATGATGTAATTAAAATAAAAACACTCTTTCGTAATAAAAAATATAACTGTAGAAACACTAAACTATCATTAGTTAGGACAAGAATATTTTTTGGTGCAATGCTTTTGGGTTTAATTATGAATTTCCTTATGTTTGCGATACCCTTAGACAACCATCGTGGTACAATATTATCTGCGACGTAATTTACAATCAATTCTAGAACAAGCTTTAAACCCCCAAAGAGACACAAGTAATTTCCCAATTATTTTATCCCGATGACACCCATTTCAATGGCCGAATGGTCAAAAGCATCACTCTCTTGTTAGACTGGCCTGCTGATGACGGGAAGATTGGGTTTCGAATCCCGGTTGTGTCTATTGAGAGTAGTATTTCCTAAATGTTTTCCTACTCTCCTTACACGCAAATGCGGGTGTATTACCTTTAAAATGTTCTTTCTTCATTCCTACTCCATTAAAGTAACTATCATAAATGATTACAATCCAAACCGGTAGTAAGTCTCAGTGATAATAAAGAAAAAATACTTCAGTGTCCTACTATAGACATTTTACTAACAGTAATGTCATGAACTATGTAACACAGGCCTATAGTTAATTACCTATGCCTCCTCTTCTTCTTTTTCTTCTTATTGAAACCTATACCATCAGGCGAAAAGTCCTTACTAGCGTCTAAATGACCCAGACCTGAAACAAATGTCAAACACATAGGTTACAATTTCAGAGCAATACCGATCAGGTATATAAATATAACAATAAAGGGAGATTTTGTTCTTATTTTGTTCACGCCATCAAGTTCTGTAAAGAAAAATAAAATAATGTCGGGATTAGTTGAATGTGTGGCAGACATGACTCTGGAGGCTACGGTTCAATCCAGACCAGATGCAAAAAAAGGATTATTTTTTTAGGCATTGTGTTTTTCTATCCTCCCTCCAATATTAACGCTGAAGAAATTCCATAAAATTAATCTTCCTTGCCTTAAGGTGTAAGGGAACGCGAGTTAAGGTAAACATTCTTTCAGTTTTTATATCAAATAACATTTTTGACCAAAATAAATACAATCTTGCGCCAGTAGATATAATATATAGTTTAGTTTTCTACACATAACGTAGTAATCTCAATAGTCATTATGTGTGTGTCATGATCGTTGTGTAATTTGAGCATGGCCTAGTATTTTCACTAAACAATTTATGTTCAGATGTCAATAAGCTTATTACAAATATTCAAGAACTGTTCAGATTACTATGTGTAGAAAATTAAACTAAGCGTATTTACTGAAGCAATACTGCGTCTATTTCGGCCAAAAATGTGTTTTTATATAAAAACTCACGTTCCCTTTGACACCACCTTAAACTAGATAATTTAATTCCCATGTCTGAAATTAGCTTTAGTGCCAGTTTTACAGTCAGACTTAGCACGCCTCAGGTGATATACTAACTGCAAGATGACGACACCTACTTACACCCGAATGGAATGGGACAGTTTCGCATATGTAACTGGCCCATTGCATTCTGGTCCAGGTAGGTGTCTTCCTGTATTTAGTATAGTGCTGTACTTCAGGCGTACTCAGTATGTCCCTGTCCATAAACTAAAATAACATGGTGCAGTGAACCATGCAGTTTCCCTCGACCGAGGAGTTTCTCCTAACCGGGCAGTTTCCCTTAACCGGGCAGTTTTCCTCAAACGGGAAGTTTCTCTCAACAGGGAAGTTTCCCTCAACCGGGAAGCTTCTCTCAACCGAGCAGTTTCTCTCAAAAGAAAAGTTTTCTCAACCAGGCAGTTGAGTTGACTCAAAAGAAAAGTTTCTCTTAACCGGTCAGATCCCTCAAACGGGAAGTTTCTCTCAACCGGGAATCGAATCGGAGGACTGTATCCAACTCAATGGATGGAGTTTGGCTACCCTAAGTTTATTAATCAAACAACACAACTCGTACCATGGAAACAAACCTCTCTCCCTCCCAGGATGAGGCGCCATTGAAGAGGGACGCCATGTTTGAAGTACTCAAAGTCCCGACGGACCCAAAACTGGTCCGTATAATATAATTCCCTCGACATCCCCCCTTTCTCTTGCTCGTCTCGTCTCGTCTCCAGGCCCTATTATCAGGGGATGAATTGAAATAGGAGGAGAGGAGGGTGAAGGGGTCTAAGTCGAGAAGAGGAAAGTCTTCTTGATCGTCAAATTCATGATTACATGATTACCTATTACCACTTGGAGGCTCATCGTACCGTGAGGGGCTAATAGATGAGGTCTGATGAACAGGAGGTGGGTCATAATACGCACCAGTGGGCAGGTTCATCAGTGGGGAGGAGGCAAACTTACAAGATATACTCATCACTCAGCGGCGGGATAGCATGGAACACCTGCATCAGATAGAGGATAGGTACAATCTATCTACGATAGGAGAGGTGGTGATAGCTAGCAGAAGGTTCTTTGCGGCAAACAAGTCACTTATGTCATCCTACTAGAAGATAATTATTATTGGTTTAGTAAAACTATATTATCAACTAGTAGAATCACCCGGCGTTTACCGGGGTAACCGTGCAATGTATAGCGTGGTTACCCCGAGATTTTTTTGTTTCAAACAAACATAAAAAAAAATCTCATTTTATGGCTTTCAACCCAGTTTTTGATTAATTTAATAAAATGTAAACAAAATTGTAAAATTATGCTTTCGAAGGGCACACGTTCATGCACATAGGCTAATAGTTTTAAAAATTTTAGACCTCTGATTTCGGTAGATAATGCTCAGCTCTCATGACAGACAGACAAACTCTTCATTTTATTAATATATATAATTATTTCCGAATAGGTTGACAGTAGTTACTTCCAGCCAAGGTTTGCAATAAAGAATATTTTGCTAGCTGTCACCTACTTTACCACCTCTATTACGATAAATAGGGTATAACTGCTTATTGGTCTTATTTAATACTGGAGTGGTCGATCACAGCTCCAGAGGACCCTAATTTGATTCTAGATTTTGTTAAAAAGTATAATTACTATTTATCAAAGGGATTCAATAGTCAATAACAAATTTAGGGGACTCTGGTTAGATTCCGGATGAGGGAATGACGTTATTTACTATTTTAAGGGGCCTATGTGGGTTTTATGGTCGACCATAAGCCTAGGGGAACCTTGGTTTGATTTCAGGTGGTGCCTTGAAGAATATCCACTATTTTTTATAAATGTATTCGTACTTTATTCCAATTGGTAAATATGTATGCAATAAAGCCGAGTGGGTATTATTAGTCGTAATAGTCAACTAGACAACATAGAAAATAAATAAATTTAAATAATAATAAAATACTTACATAAACAAATGCAAAGAGAATGTTTTTGAGGGTTGGGGATAAGATGACAGATATTTACCCGTTTATACACCACTGGCTACTATTTAACGGGACAAATCATGAACACCTGGGATCAAACCTATGCCCCCCACCTTTTAATAGTCAGTATCCCTAACCAACTATCTGACCAACACAGTACGGGGAGTTTAATAGCCTATTGGATATTAATTTCGAAACATTAGAAGTAAATTAGTAATAAGGAGCGTTTAAAACTTTGACTTGTACTATATTTGATGCATACAAACTTTTAAAATAAATAGTCAAAAATATATTCAATATTAGAAAGTTAAAATTATTCAATAACTAATAAATAGAGAGTTAAAGGGTTTATTGTACTTAAAAAATATGAATTAAAATGAAAATTGAAGATGAACGAAAGTTTATAAATGTATTGCTGTGTGATTAGTGAAAGATAAAGACAAAAAATATTAAAGTGTTGATGAAAAATACAAACTAGATAAAAATAATTAATTAAAAATGGCAATAATATAATAATTTTAAAAAAAATTTGTCTAAAAAAAGAATAAATCCTAAAATGAAGATTACTGCTAGTTAACCATAATGGTTGAGATAAGAATTGATTGAGAATTTAATAATGGCAATTATAGACAAATCAAAGAAATATAAAATTGAGATAAAAGCTATCCTACAGAAGGAAATGACCTATGAAATAACAGAATTGGGGTTGAGAAAAAAAATAATTATAAGCGGTTACATTCGTGAATTTGTACATTATAGAGAATGCAACTTTGTTACGAGAGTAATATAAACAATAAATAAACTAAAAATATCCTATTGATTACTACCCGGGGAGAACATGATAACGGTATGGTAACATTTTTCCTGCATGCCTGGTTAGCGCCGGAAACTGCTTGGGTAGGACGGCGGAGGGAGGAGGGGTCGGCTGCTGTCGTCATCCTGTTGAGAGGGAGGGAGTTCCCAGGGGATAGCCAAGGTGAAAGAAAAACGGGAAGGTAAGTATTACCCTCCCATCTCCTCGCCCTCTCCAGGAAAACCGTGCCAATGTTTTACGTGAGGGAGGGACAACTAACCCATAAATTAGACCTTGAAAAAATGTCGCATGAAGTACGGAGGTTACAAGTAAATCAGAGAGTAAAATATTTAACCTAAGATTTATAATATCCAATGTCGTGACGTGAGTGCTGTCAGAGCTTGTTAAAGCTGTGTCTGAGATATGTTTGTCACCCATTTATTCCCCATTTGACCAATCATTCTGACCTACATACCTCACATAAGGACGCATTTTATTCAGTAGCTAGGCCCGCTTTGGTGGTGAAATTGTCTGAGGCGTCACCATCTCAATAGGCTAGACTGTAAATAACGTCAGATCGGGGTTCGAATCCTAGTTACGTGAACTAAGAGCTCTTTTTCTTAGATTGTTTCCTAATCTCCTTTGGAAAGTTATTGTACCTCGAGTGGCTTGGTGGGGAGGATAGGGGGGGGGGGAAAGGATGGTTGGCACTACCAAACGCTCTCTACGTAAAGCACTTAGAAGAGCCCAAATGGATGAAGAAGGATTCAACACAGTCTTAGTGAACATAGAAGCCGCCATTTCCGTAGACAACGTTTGGTAGTGCCAACCATCCTTTCCCATCAAACTCACCACCAACCCTTTCGAGGAACAATAGATTTCCAGGTGATGCCGTATTTAGCGACGTATCGATGTGTCTTGGAGGAGGTAAAGATCTGACATAGTTCATTCAGCTCCTTACAGGTTGCATGAAAGATTTGCTTTAGTCTTAAATTTAACGACTCAAAGCGTTATTCCGTATCACTGAGGTTGTTATATAATTTATCTAAAACTAAATTTTTCTTTATGGGAAGTGATACACCACTTCTTCCGTCTTCGATACAAAAGCCGTCGTGAAATTCCCTTAGGATAGTGGCGTCCTTTAGTAGTCAGTGTTTATGTTTGTTTCTCAGCGATGCTCATTGTTTCTAAATCCGAGAATCTACTCGTATGGTCGTCTGACAGTGAATGTGTTTGTTCTACCGTGATTTTATTAACTGTTATTTGGTTGACTCTAAATGTCGGATGTTTTCACTGAGGATCCAACCAAATATTGACGGAAGTAACACCAACTTCGTGGAGATCCGTATTGGCTACCTGTCCATAACTACCTTCCAGTGGTAGCCTTCTCCTATAAGAATTTAAACTAGAAGATCTTGGTGACTCGTCATTCGGATCGGCCAGCTGCAATTTCTGTGTGCGTGTTAGGTTCTTGACGTCGTGAGGTGTAGTGGGGTACAACTAATATACACGAGATTACGAATATACGAAATATACGGGAAATACAGATAGTATAGACACAATTTGTGTGCGAAACTCACTGCTGTGAGAAGATACCGGAAGACTTCAGTATTGGTTCGGTTTTTCAAGAGATCAAGATGCACTGAATACACGCTACATTACAGCCCGCCATCGAACCAGTAAACGATCACCAATATAAGTAACTATTTACGGTTTAATCTATTTGAAATATATATATATAATATATATGCAGTAATCCTATTAAAATAAGTAAATGAAAGTTGACATACTTGGATTGTAATAGGCCTAAGTACGTAATTAATGAATATTTGGTTATTGCCCTACTTATTGGTTAGTGTTATTTGAAGACCATAATCCTAGAACATAGTCACAGTGTAACAGTGCCATTTATTGGCAAATTTTTGATACCATAATTTGTAGTTTGATCAGCAATATGAAACAATAATGTGGAAAAATAAATAAGTAAGTGAAAGCTAGTCTATCTTTATTATATTCCATTATTGTCACTAAACAAAACATATATCGCGAATGAGAAATCGTAAACACATCATGACATAGATCATAAATACAAGGCAGTTTCATATAATGTAAACAATGACAAATAGTCTCTATATGAGGTAGCGATTCCCAACAAATTATGCGAAGAAAATTAAACTATATGTTTATACTGGCGAAATGTTTTATATTTTGGCCAAAATAAGGTTTTGCTATAAAACCTGACAAAACATTGCCAATTTCTCACGTTCTCTACACATCCACCTTAAATTGGCTTGAAAGAGTTTTAAATTATTACTTTTTTACATAAGACGTGTGATTATCGGCTTAATCTAGGTTGTAAGAATAGGTGAGGCTATTTATCAAAGGTGCCCCCGTGTTAGCATAGAGCAGTCATAAATCACTGGCGGAGAGTTAGCATAGGATCCAGGCTTTAACCTCAACCTCCCCGTTATTAGCAATCCAGTCTGTTGTGAGCCTGACTCCTTAGTCAGAGTGACCACTGTTTCAGTTAATATTGAAGTCGTGTGCTGAAATAACGCTGAACAATAATTGTTTTTGTAACTGACAAATTATGTTTGTGGTGTTTAAAGTGTGCTTTCAGAACCAAATGTTTATATAAACCTATGACTTGCAAACTTACTTAACTTTAAAATATACATAGCACCAAGTCCTTAGAGGATTTGAAATCCAAACAATTTAGATTTGATAATTGTTATCAAAAATCTTTTTAAGCAAAGTTTTACCCGCAATGTCGCAGCTTTGAAATCAAAGTAAACTGTTAGAAACAAGGCCTTAGCCAGCCAATAATTTCAGGGGGGTTTGGTGAGCACATCCCCCAATTTCCAGAAGCCAGAAAAAATTCTAAAGGATAAACAACTCTAGAAGCTATCTGAAGTGTTTTTTATGGCAACATTACCCCTTAACTGCCGAAGACTAGGGCAATCTCTAAATATTAAACACCATTAGAAGCTCTCTGAAGTGCTTTTTAGGGTAACACAGTCCCCTAATTTGTACTTGTATCTTAATTTTGATATTTTTTGAACCATAAATAAAGCCATATATATATTTTGTCCATAGAATTTCGGAGGGGGTTTGAACCCCCAAAACCCTCCCCTGGCTACGGCCTTGGTTAGAAACATGGATCTCCGTCCTCTTAATAAATTACTCTGTTATTTCATACCCGCTTCTGTGGCCGCATGGTCTAAGGCGTCACTCTTGCAATAGAATAGACTGCTGATGGTAAGAAGTGAATCTCAGTCGGATGTACTGAGGATGGTTTTTCCTTGATAGTTTTCCACTCTCCTTTCACGCAAATATGGGTACAATTCCTCTAAATTCAATATTACTCATCCCTAATACACTATCGTAATTAGTACATAGGCGTACAGCCCGAATGAGTAGTAAGACAAGGTGCTAAAAAAACATCACAACTGTGAAAGGAGGGACCCCAATTTCAAAATTGATAACATTTTTGATCGAATACAGAAGGTAAAGTGACCAAGCTAAGTTGTGGAACTTATACAAACTGAAATACAAATCCTTCCCACAAATTAAAAGTAACCTGCTTTAGTGTACGAATGAACTAAAGCGTCACTCTCTTGTTAGACTGACCTGCTAATGATAGGGAGATTGGGGTTCGAATCCCAATAGGATTTACTGAGAATGTTTCTCCTATTCTCCTCTCACGTAAATGCGGGCAAATTACTTCTAAATTGGTTTCTTACTCATTCCTACCCCATTAGATTGAACCTGAATCTGAATTTAAAAATATTAAAAGCAAAACTTAATAAATATTTAAATAATGTTTTCCTTTGTCTCTGAAGTCTATACAATAAGTACTCGGGGAAAAAATAATCCTTGACGGGACAATGTCAGCGTTCATTATTTGATGAAACTCTTTACCGTCGGTCATTCCGTGTTTTCAGCCCCCCGCTCCCTCCTCCAACTCTGTATTATTTTTATATTTCACGTCT
>CABFWB010002281.1:72640-94434 GCA_902151455.1 Timema bartmani | reverse complement strand
CCCACCCATCTTCCTGATATACGCTTACGTAACCGGTTGTTTGCTTTGCACTTCCATTGACCAACCATGATACTCGACAAGTCTTCCACGGGGATTTGTAAAGCTTTAGCTACAAGATACTGTCTCTTCAAATACATACAGGCTTCTGTGTCTGTATATATATATATATATATATATATATATATACATACCTTTCAAATTGTGTGATTTTGTGGTCTCTTCTGTGGACAGATTATATATAAAAACAAAAAATACAGAATCGCTCCATTTTATGTATGTATGTATGTATGTATGTATGTATGTATGTATGTATGTATGTATGTATGTATGTATGTATGTATGTATGTATGTATGTATGTATGTATGTATGTATGTATATATATATATAAATATACACAACGTTACTTGAGTTGTATAAAAACTTTTCAGAATATAATATATCAATAGCTTAAAAAGAACAAAAAAACTCAATGTTATACATAAGCTATTCTTTAATAGATTTAAAATAATGTGTGCTTACTTTAAAATATCAGAGCATTCGGGTCGTAAATGGTTTTCATTGGGTTTTATGAATCAGGTACGTTATAATTTTGTACCTTCTCATATCAAGAGAAAGTATTGTAATCGGGAAAATTTTCTAGCTCGAGATTATGATAAATCTTTACGTTATTTGTGTTTTTGAACCCAAAAAAGATAATTTTACAATTTTGTCTGTCCCCGTGTCTGTCTTTCTGTGCCTGGCCACATATCTGACACGGTTTGATTGATTTTGATCAAATTTGATATATAGATGTTATAGAACAATACCTTAAGATGATTTTGTTTTATTTTGACCTAAGCCCTCAAATCAAAGGTAGGCCTACTTTACTAATGAGGAGATTTTTACAATTCCGAGTTTTTCAAAAATAATTCTAACACTTTTGTTTAAAATGTTTATCTGGGGAGTGTTTGACATTAAAAACAAAACTGTATTCGTGTTTTATGGGGATGCGTATCCTTAACTTTTTTTAATTTTAACATTTAAAAAAATGTTTGTAGTAATTTTATTCAAAATGGGTATTTGGAGATTATTTTTTGATACATAATAATGTATTTTTTTTAAATTAAATTAACTTAAGGAAAGTTTACTTGCGAAACATCATAAAAAATTGGAATATTTTATAATTGTTCTCAAATATTAAGTTCAAGCGGGTATCTGCAAAGAGTTCTTTATTATAATTAAGAATACTTTATAATTTTACAAACTAGAAACAATTTTATGGTATTTTACAAATGAATTATTTTCAAAATTTGAAATTCGCTAAGAATATTATAACAATTAGGTTTAAAATGTATATATAAAATTTCTGATTAACAAGATTATGTGTTTGTTCATACGAGTAAAACTTCCTAAGGGTAGTTTACTGAAAAAATATAAATGACAATTTCCTTCCTTGCTATAATACACGATATGATAATATTGTGCGATTATGTAGTACCATTTATTTAATTTATATTATTATTATTAATTTATTGTTTCGTCTGCACATTAATACTAAATTTGATGTCAGGTAACATGGTATGATATTTTATTAGTATACAGTAAGTGGCATAGTTGGATTATTGTTTTAAAAATCGGTTTGTTATTTCAAAATATAGCTAACACAAAAATTGAGCTAATAGGTATTTTCAACCAGTTCGTTTAGAATTAAATAGCTAACATTTTAAGTTTGATAAATTTTAAGCATTCATAAAAAAAAGGTGATAAAATAGCTCATTTTAAGTTACGTTTTACCCGAAATGATGCTATTCTGATTAAAGTATGATTATCAAAAAGTTCACAAGATAATATTTTAAGATAATTGAGGATTGTTTTAGGGGTTTGAATACAGCAGTGTGGGGATAATAATGATTATTATAAAAAGTGTAAAACTACTGGTCTTAAGGTGAGAATGTACGGAACGCGAGTAAAGGTAAGTGTTTTTGCAGTTTTTATAGCAAAACTTTTTTGACTAAAATAAATATAATATTGCTCCATTAAAAACACAAGAGTTTAATTTTCTTCACATGTTTACATCAACAGTTCTTGAGTATTTGCCATGATTACAGTGGCATTAGATGAGAAACTTTTTAAATGAAGAAAAAATGTTCTCATTAAATTCCAGGACACCATTGACAGATATTCAAAAACTGTTGATATCACCATGTGAAGAAAATAAAATTATATGTTTGTAATTAAGAAAGATTTTATTTATTTTGACTAAAAAAATGTTTTATTATAAAAAAAACTATAAAAACACTGTCCTTAGCTCGAGCTCACTACCCCCCCTACCCCCCACCCCCCCACCCCCCATAACACGCGTTTCCTTCCGTCAACCTTGCATGGTAGATTTTTTCGTGGTCAAACAAAACATTCTTCTCCTGGGTGTGTACGTGACCCGCTCCTCAGGAGTGTATGCTAGATTGCCAATCCGACTTATTTCGCGGCGCTTAGGCCTTGAAGGAAGACCAGAGGAAATAAACTATGGATAAACACGTAACTGTCATAAAAATGTGGGCCGCGAACCCTCATTTAACAGTGGTCTGCCGATAAGTCCATTAATTAATTTAACTCATTTTAAGGCTCAATAAATTCGTTACTTCAGGAGGTACTTAAAAAACTATTTGCGGTAGTCTACTTAATTCAATCAAAAATATCTTGAGCTGTGCTATTAACTAACGCAAACCGTCTTAGGATATCCCCAAAAATAACGATTTTATTAAATAATTTATGAACAGCCTATATATTCTGTTTGGTGTTTATCTTCTACCAGGCCACCATTCTGGGGTGTTTTTAAAACTGAACAAAAAAATCAGTATTTTGATTATATTTGGTCTTCTAGTTGTTTAATTTCACGTGTCAATATTTATATTTTTGTACTAAGGATACTGCACGAAAATCATTTTGAAATATGGTTCATACCTAAAATACTTAATTATAACTAATTATAAACAAATAACTTTTAAAATATGTATTTCAACTGATATTAACCATATTTTGGACATGTTATGTAGTTTTCTTTGGAATCTTCATAATTTGGTTGAATTTTATCTGTTAAGCCTTTATTGCTATAGCCGTGTCTTCAAATTTTTAAGATTTTTAAAATTTTATAATCTAAGTTAAAACAATTGATTACAACTTAGATGTTTAAATTAATATAAAACAAATGAGACTGAAAAATTGTTATTGCTTCCTCTCATGTTGACACGTTTTTGAAACAACGTATTTCAAAACAAAACATTTCACAGCCATCTGTTATTTTATCCTTTGTTAAGAACCAAACAGCCCCTGCGTTCTCGTTACGCTCCGAATTCACAACCGAGCCGTAAAAATAACCGAATAAAAACGTTAGTAAAAACCCTAAGGGAAAGACAGAGAAAATGTCTCTAGAGTTATGTAGTATTGCGACTTCATGAATGTTGCAAGGAGCAATTGGTTCAAGTTGGTCGTTTGCCCCCTATCAGCCATTCCTCCCTCCCCTTCTTCTGTTAGACCCTCACTGACCTCAGCTGTAAAGTTACAGATGAAAGAGTCGTCCTGTTGGGACATCGGTACTATTTATTTTAAAGCTATGTCTACAAGAAGTTTATGTCTGTACGTGAGTTTTAACTATTGCATTGATTGCTCAGTGAAGGATTTATAGGTTCGTCGTAAAACCTGTAGGTTTTAAGGACTTACGTACTTTTCGTGGCGTTATATCTGTTAACACATAAAGAGCTGTTATGATTAACATTGAAAAAGGTTTTACCTAATAAAGTAAAAAAAAAAAAATGGAAAAATTTCAAATCAAAAAGACTGATGATTTAAAAATATTGTCAAATAACTGTAGGTAGGCCTACGTGCATTTTAAAAGAGCAGAAATAGCTATATTTTAAAATCACATTCATCATAAGGGTTATTAATGAGGTATTTTTAAGATTTAGTAAAGCAGAAGGTATCTTAACAGAAATGAAGTTAAATTAACGGGGATAGAGGGAAGAATTCACTCCTCCCCTTTACTTCATTTCACATGGCAAAGATTAGAACCCTGACCTTCCTTATGGTGACAACCAAGTTCATTTTCTGTCTATCGCCTTGGCTTACTGTGTCACCAGTGTTAGTTATTTCTTAGCTGTAGACATATATATTATAAATTAATACGGAGTGTTCTCACAAAGTAATTCACAATTATTATATGGATTCGTACTGCTCTCAACTTAGTAAACATTTGTGTATGTAGTGTTAGGCGTGCTGTCCACTTAGTAAATGTGCGGCACTGACCTAAGCTCTGATGATATTGTGTTAGTCATGTTCTGTGTATTTAGAAAGTGTATGTTAAACTCTCCAACAACAAATTCATATCCCAACCTTCCCTTATATTGACGGTGTAGTTTGACAGTGTAGCAACAAATATTTCTTGCTACTCAGCGATTCACTGCAGTCCCGGACCGCAAGAGTGTGCCACTGTGCCTGATTCACGGCGCGGCAGTAAACTAGCGTCAGTACGCCTCACTTTACACGCCATCTTTTTTACCATCCCAGTAATGCCAACCCTGCAGGTTTACAGCGCACGCGGTGGTCAATAGGATTAGGACAAAGCTCAAAAGGTGCAACCGCATTGCGTGAGGTGCCCGCATTGCGTGAGGGTGGGGTGAAGGGGGTGTATGCGTTCATTCTACACCTCACGAAATGTGCTCACTACGTTTATGTTGTTTTATATTTACTTTACTATTTTTATAACATGAATAAACCTTGGGTAAAAGATGAGCGACAATTTATATCACTATATGGTTAGGTATAATACCAGAATGAACAGAAGAACATTCGAAAGGGGCAGTTTCATGTGTTCAAATCGAGAAAAAATAATCTTAGATAAAACATATCTAAAGGGTCTGGAAGTATAGGAAAAAATACATATGAATCAGAAAATATCATGAAAATCCAAAGAAAAATACACTTTTAACTATACTTTCAATATTTATGTTTCTATACTTTGCTCAAAGAACACTCACTAAAATCGGCTTAGCTTCTAAAATACAACGAGTTAAACAGCTAAAAATGACTGGGAGTATATTTGTATGGCCTGAAACAATAATCCAAGTCCATAAATATATTTAAAGTAATTTAGAATAAAACTATCATCAGTCATCCCGCCAGCAACAAACTATATCAAGATCCTCATCTCTTAACACCTGCTTCAATACATTGATATCGGCTGGACTGGGCCGATACAACGGGCCTTACATCCTTCCTCTTACAGACAAACTCCACAAAAAGGAGAGCAGAATTCACTTCAACGGACGGGGAATCGCAAGTCAATGAAGTCACCTTCAGTCAATTCTCATCCACTGTCAGACTCGGTATTCTATCAGCTGGGAGACCCACCCATCGATAACACCGTCAAACGCCGTCAAACCCCAGACTTGTTCAAAACCAACTCTATATCCTTTGACTCATACCCCTAGAGCAAAACGTCACTTTCCGTCAGATATCTCAGATAATTGCTTGGTCAAGGCTTCCAAATCATTGCTTGTTCAAGGCTCTCCGCTCATCACTTGTTCAAGGCTCTCCGCTCATCACTTGTTCAAGGCTCTCAGATAATTGCTTGGTCAAGTCTCTCATATGATTGCTTGTTCAAGGCTCTCAGATCATTGCTTGTTCAAGGCTTCCAAATCATTGCTTGTTCAAGGCTCTCAGATCATTGCTTGTTCAAGGCTCTCAGATCATTTCTTATTCAAGGCTCTCAGATCATTGCTTGTTCAAGGCTTCCAAAGCATTGCTTGTTCAAGGCTCTCATATAATTGCTTGTTCATTGCTCCCAAATCATTGCTGGTTCAATGCTCCCAGATAATTATTGGTCTAAGGTCCTCAGATTATGACTCGTTCAAGCTTCCTAGATAATTATTCGTAAGTCCCAAGATTATGACTCGTTCAAGCTCCCTAGATAATTAATCGTAAATTCCAAGATATTGGATCGTTCAAGCTGACTATATAATTGTTCGTAAGCCCCCAAATCATGACTAGTTCAAGCTTCCTAGATAATTATTCGTAAATTCCAAGATAATGGATCGTTCAAGCTGCCTATACAATTATTCGTAAGCCCCCAAATCATGACTCGTTCAAGCTTCCTAGATAATTATTCGTAAGTCCCAAGATCATGATTCGTTCAAGGTCCCTAGATAATTGTTCGTCTAACGTCCCTATATCATGACTGATTTAAGTTCCATTTATTATTGTTAGTCTAAGGTCCCCAGATCATGACTCGTCAAGCCCCCTAGATCATTGATGCTATAAAGTCCGTAGATAATGATTAATTCAAAGTCCCAGTTCTTATAAAGTCCCCATATAATTGCTCGTTTAAGGTCCTCAGATCATTGTTATTTCAGAGTTCTCTTATTCTTTGACAGTCAGGGACCCTGTATTTATTTCGATCCACGATATACTCACACACGCTCTCCCTACCTTTATTTCTACTTTATATTAGTGTGGTTCCACCCACGGCCTGAATAAATAATAGACAAAGGCTCCGATATAAAGTATCAAAAAACTTCCAGCATGAAAACAGGCCCAGTCATCACACTAACTATATTGGTGTAGTCATGATATACACTTGTACTTGTTGAACGAGCGTATCGAGGCCCTGTTTTAAATCGACCACTTGGTATTCCGTCTGTCTGTCTGTATTTTCCTCATCCCCTCTTCAAGCTAATGTGGGTGCACCTCCTCTTTATGTTCCTGAAAGTTACACCATGACAAAACGTATGAACTAAAAAAATAAAATAAAAGACTTTCCGGTGGCCCAAACAACTAAAGAATAAAATTAAATTTCTTGTTAAAGAAGTACTCTAAAGTATTTAATCCGACAGAACGAAATAGATCATCCCTTGGTTTTTAATGGCCCCTCATAAGGGACTTTAGTGAACTCCCTAGCGTGTTCGATTTAATGTAGAAGAACCTTTTTAAGTGTGTATGTGTGTGTTTCTGCAGTAGGTTACAACTCCATTGGGACCACTAGTTTTCTTGCTTCCCCCAACCCGTATTCCCAACTCTACTGTCATGTGCTACTGTATCCTATGAATTGAAATAAAACCTGCTTTTATCCATGTCTGATTACAACTTAACGGTCGATTAGCACCGTCCTCTAGGGAGTACTAAGTTAGGGGTGGATGTTGTATGGGTGTTAACATCCCTCATATAAAAACCACCCCTAGCAGTTTTACTGATTTCCTCAACATGCTGTTCACTGGATCGCTGTTACTAAAAGCGGAGTGGTCACTCAAATTAATTTTCTTATTTCGTTGGGGGATCGTGTTTCGGAAAATGGATTGGAGGGAAATATCATTCAATGTTATGTCCTGACTAAAAACATAGGCTGCATTTTTTTAAATAAAAGGTATTAGATTTAATACTTTATAGCACAACGGAATTATTTGCACGTTGGATTTCCTCAAGCTCTCCACCCCGACAAAACATTTAAAATGTTAAATGATGTTATTTTATTTTTATATCGGTTAATTGTGTATCTTTATTAATAAAATGATTGATTTTTGTCTCTGTCATGAGCATTTCGCGATATCTACTGTAGGCAAAGTTCTGAAATTTTAAAATTAGTAGCTCCTATGCGCAAACATGAGCACCTCGAAACCGGAATTAAATTTTTTTTATTAGATTTTATTCAAATTTATTGAAAATAACTTGGAAGAACTAATTTGAATATTTTCTTTCTATACGGAGCAAATAAAAACGTTGCCAGGCTATTTCTGCTAGTAAGTAATAAAATTAAAATAGTTGTTTGCGTCGATTTGAATTTTTGTGGATATATTTTGAAAGTTAGTAAACAAAAAACTATATTTTGTGTAAATGTGACGTCATAACCTTACTACAGGTTTTTCTCTCCTGGGACTTTAAATGGTGTTGATAGAGTTATATCAGGTAAAGAGTGGTTTGAAAAATAATATATGAATTATTTGATGATGGTTTATTTCAATATTTATCGCATTGGTGGGCACGTGGACTAAAGATGAAGCTCATATAGCCTGGTTTTCCTGTGAAAGAGGTTGGAGCATGAATTCCTGACGGGTGCATTAAGGGTGGATTTTACTAAAGGTTTCACACTCACCTTTCATGCAAATTCTATCTAAATGTGTGTTACTTTCTTAAACCATATACGATATCGTAATTCAAGAAGGCTATAGTTGACCTTGGCGGTCATGGGGTTAAGTGCTCGCCTCATGAGCTGATGTTCGTGGGTTTAAACCCAACCGGGGATGATGGATTTTTCTTGAGTGATAAAAATCTGTTGCGCAACTTTCCTCGGAGGGGAAGTAAAGCCGTCGATTGTGGCATTTAAACTAACACGGGAAGGTTTGTGAAAAAAAAACTTTCCCAGCAGAATTGATAGGCCCTTTCGCGTTCGCTCTTAGAAATTTACTTGTGCTGATTTAATCAGTCGGTTCAGAAAGTGCACATTAAATACCTCAAATAAATAATAAAATAAATAAATAAGGATATACGGAATGAGTATTTAAACTCAGAAGAAAAATAAAAGTTTTTTTTAGGACCACGTCTTACTATCCGTTTATGTTAAACGCATTTGAACTAATTACGCTAATGTGCTAGGGATGATGAAGATTGAATATAAATTAAGTATACACGCATTTACGTGGAAGAAAGGTGGAAATCCATTTATGGGGAAAAAACACCCTCAGTGCACCCTACAGGGATTTAAAGTTTGATCTCCCCATTTTTGGCAGACTCATCTATTGCGAGAGTGAAATCTTGGATTATGCAGCCACCAAAGTAGGTAAGAGTGTATTTTAGCTATTCATATGTTTTTTAAAAGCTTTTTTGCTATCGTAAACACACTATTATTTTATTTTCCAAACGAATTCGAAGATGACAAATATTTTTGAAGTGAAATTGAAGTTTTAGAATCTTCGCATCCCCCCCTTTAATAATTTACATCGCTGACAAAAATAAACTGGAATAATTACTCTTATCAGACCACAAAATAACTTCCCTCCCCCTAAAACTCTAACCCCTCCACTCCAAATGAACTAAGCTATACCCTGCATTTTTCACGTTCTTTCTCTGATATACTAGGCTGTATCTCGAGGAGAGAAAAAAAACCTCTCTTTTATCTCCAAAGAGAAAGAGAGAGAGAGAAAAGGTAATAACGCCCGTAAGAGACAATCCGAAGTGCCTTAAATACCCTAAATGGCTCACCATCTTAATGGCACACATTCCTTTCTTCAGCATTTCTGGTTGAGGAAGGGGAGGGGAGGTATAAAGTTAATTCTGCAATGTTGACCAGGACTAGGTTTTCGCTTTATGAAATACCAGTAGGCCATTAGTGGGTATTTATTACGTCGTGTGAGGGATGAGTTGGAAGGGTGGGATGCACAGGGGGTTGAGGAAGGACAAAAGATGGCGGGGGAAGGAGATGACGCTACCCAGAGAAAAAAAAAAGGGAAGGGAGGCGGTTTCGGTGACGCAAAGCGTCTGTGCGTGCAAGCAATACTCGGAATAGAAATATATTCTTGTTTCGGGTTTTTGATATTCATCTTTAAGATTCAGAGTGTTAACATAATCATCGATGTAGGAGCCACATCGATGATCGCATAGTATAACGCGTTACTCTTGTGTTGTACTGGGTTTCCAGTGGTGGAGAGATCGTGGTTTGAGTCTCTGTTGAATGTATTGAGGCGTTTGTTCCACTAAATAGTTTTCCACTCTCCCCCCAAACAAATTAAGGTGCATTCCCTCCAAAATTATACCTTACTTATTATTTATACTCCATTAGCGTAATGCGTATATGGAGTCATCCAAACGAGTTCTAAGACCTGGTGGAAAAAAATCTATTTATAGTCCGATTTAGATAAGAAGGAACTCTAATGACAGTTAAAAAAGTTACTAAAACATTTGTATATACTTATACGTAAAAACATACGATCTGCAACCATCACTTTTAATAGATATTATTAATACTTATGAAATAATACTAATAGTATTAAGGGTACAAGGGAAAAGGGGAAGTTCTATTTTAACTCAAATTTTGTTAGTGCTGCCATCTGTTAGACAATCTTGATACCTTTCTAATGCACTTTAGATTATGGTTAAAGAGGTTTCTGTCATGTTTTAATTGATTAAAAAGGTATTTGCTGGGGTCATTATGAGGTTTAAGATGTAAAAGTTGTTGCCCTGGAAAATGTAAGTAATGTGACTTACCCCCTATTCTCCCTGCACCCTTCATATGATAAAATGTTATCAATGTTGACCGCAAACATAAAGATCGTATTTTTAAACGGTCCTTCCCACAATTACCCTGCTTACTATATTTTTGATTGGATTAAAGTTACTTTTCAAAATAAAAATATTCCAATGATTTTTTGGTGTTAATTAAATAAGTAGGTACATTCTGTTTAACCTGAAAGGTGGGCAGTCTTACCTTGATTGATTAGTGATTACATGATGATCCTTAGTCCTAAGCTAAACCAAATTCAAACAAATTAATATAAGCTTATTACCCTTCAGGGTAAACGGATTTTACACTATCGACCACAAAAAGTGGACGACCCTTGAGTGGGACTCATACTAAAATAAATCGACAAAAAAATAAAAATTATAATCACAATATTGCAAGCTGTTATCACACCTTACTCAGACCTTACCAAGTGTAATGAGGTTGGTTATAAAATATTGTGATATATTATAGTCTCACCAGTATAATTTTGTCGGTGTTTCTTAAGATACATCGTGTTTGTTTGGATTAAGTCAGAATGGGGGTTCTCAAAAAAAATATGGGAAGGGGCAGTGGGATACCATACGTGGACATGAAAATATGGAAACTTTTATAGATAAGTTCACAAGTATTGCGCCAAGAATTATTCTTGTTTTAGTTAAATATTAATGTAGTGTTTCTAAAATGAAGTTTTAGTCAAGAAAGAGTTTTTATCAATACATCATCTACTAATGATTTCCTTAAGTCATAGATTCTGGAACTTAGGACACTTAATAATAAGAATACCGTGAAATATCGGGGATATGTCGAGGA
Source organism: Timema bartmani (assembly GCA_902151455.1). Classification (NCBI taxonomy): domain Eukaryota; kingdom Metazoa; phylum Arthropoda; class Insecta; order Phasmatodea; family Timematidae; genus Timema; species Timema bartmani. The sequence goes on along the minus strand of CABFWB010002281.1, from coordinate 83,383 downwards.
GCGCCATCCTGGTAAAAACAATTAACACCGGGTTAGACAGAAATGTTCTCGAAGGAAACACTTCCTTGGGGCTACATAGCTACTACCAGCAGAGGCAACTCCGAATTTACTATCAATAAATATGATCACAATTAGTTGAATGCCGAATATTAATTGGGCCTCACAAAGACCTCAAGACGCACCAGAAAGGGGAGGGGGGAGATAGGACTAGCAGAAAGGAAGAGAGAGATAAGAGGGATAAGAAAAGACATAAGGAGAGCAAGAAGACTAAAATGGAATGCAGTCATTAAGGAGTCGAGCCATTTAGGGTATTTAAGGCAGTTGGTTTCCCTCCCAACCCCCCACCCCCCGGCCATTATTACCTAGCCCTTGCCTGGAGCCCCGAACTCAACTCTGGCAACCCCGGGGAATGTGGAAATCTCCTTCTCCCTGCCGACTTGGCGCTCTAGGTGTTTAGTTCATCAGGGGAGAAATGCGCTCCTTGCGTTTATTAGAGACATGGCTCTTAGTACTACAGCGCTTCAACTTAGAGAGCGTGGGGAACAAGTTCTGAGGAGAGCAACTCTTCTGAAGAGTCGAGAAACCTCTCCGAGGAGAGATAAGTTCGTCAGGGGTCACCTTCATCGGTAGTATGGCGTAACTATAGGGTGGCGTAGGTGGAAAAATTCCACAGGCCCACGTCCAAAATTGTGCCAACCATGCAGACCCGACCACTAAAAATGAATTTGGTAAGAGATTAAATTGTTGTCTTTCAAGCTAGTTTTTTTTTCGTAAAGATCTCACTATTCAGACAAAAATTACTCAATAGTACGTTTATTGTGCATAATTTCAAGCTGTACAAAATATTTACTCACATATTTTTCTGTAAAATCAATATTTAACTATACAAACAAATAACAACAAAAACGTGTTTTTTACCAATAAATGACTAACTTAACTATTTTGCATGCATAACTTTTTGCAAATCCATTTCTATCATCATTTCCAATTGCAAAAGTTCAATTTGTTGCTAAATACTGCACGGTTTTGACTAATTTATATGTTCTAAGCGATACGTTTGAGAAATAAATGGTACGGAACTCCGCACGGAATTTCTCAATCCATTGTTTAAAAATGGAGATATTTACTCAAAACTCGTAATAATATATGTGAAACGAAATAATATACACTAGCAAATCCGAGCAAAAATTGCGTTATAATTACGTTAAACATTTTTTGACTCCCGGATCTAAATTTTACGATTTTCTTTTTAAAGTCCTCATTAGTATATTTGGACCAAAAAAAAATCGAAAAAGATTGATGTTGGGTCCACAAGAGTCAATACCTCGTATTAAAATTTCTACTTCTGGTTAACATTTTGGACATTTTATTAGGTGTTTCACATCTTATGGTTATCGCATTGCCATTAAATTCCTCATTTATAAATTTTGACTAGTAAAAAACGTAAATATTGACTATTGAGTTTAAAATGGAGATAGATCATTGTTGTACAAACATTTCTCCTAAGAGGATATAGGAAAAATAACATACTTTTTGAGAGACTTACTTATATTTAATTACTCTATGGCATTGAAGAATTATTGCGTCAACACTTAAGTAGTATCTCTTTACAACTAAGGCTCACAAAATTGTATTCATATATTTGCCAATATCTCAGAAACTGCTGGTTTTATAAAAATAGGCCTATATTTCATATAAGAGCTTTTAATTTTTAATAGTGCTATAATTTTGCAATGATAAGTAATTTAGTATCTCAAATAGTTGCGGAGATACGGAAATTTCCGCTTCTGTAAAGTACCCTGAAATTCATTTTCGTGGTAAAATTAAACTAGCCAGTTTGTTTATAATCTTAATCAACGCCTGGATACGAATTTTAATCAAAATCGTTAGAGCTGATTTTGAGAAAATCGATTCTTTCTCTTTTCGCCTCTTATTAAACTACTCTTAATTTTAAGTTTAAACAGACACACAGACAGACGGAATTGCAAAGACCACTTTTTTAGAGTTTGGGGGGGACATGAAACGTTGACATCCCTCAACATTTCAGGTTAGTTTTTTTTACGGTTGCAATACTTTACCTTTAGTTTTCGAAAAGTTAAAAAAATATATATTTGCGTATAGCTTGAAAGTTATTTGTTTTATAAAAATATGTTTAGAATAAAATATTTGTATTATAAATAGGTCTACATATGTGCAATGAAAAGTAATTTCATATCTATAATATTTTTAGAGATGTGATAAAAAATAATAATTTACGCATCAGACCGGAACCCTTAAATTAATTTTTCTGAAAAAATTAGAGTAACGATTTTGTTTATAATATTGATCAATGCTTAGAAATGAAATTTAATTAAAATCGTAGAGCAGATTTTGAGTAAATTGATTTTTTCCACTTTTGCCCTTCAGTAAACTACCCTTAATTTTAGGGTTGGATATCCAATTCAAAAAATCCCTTGGGGCAACCCTATGAAAACCCGATCGTAAAATAGTTTAGGCTCTAGTCCGAGCTATATACAGACAGACGAAAATTCAAAAACCACTTTTTCAGATTCGGGGGATCATGAAACGTCGAAATTCATCAAAATCTCGAGTTTGATTTTTTTGTGATCACGATACCTTCTCTACCTATAAGATAGCGAGAAAGTAAAAAGACAGTGTGTGACAATTGTGAAGATATTAAGGTAAGAACAAAGGAGTTTTAAATGTCGTTGTTTGTTCAGCCTCTGTAAGTGTTAAATATTTATTAATTTAGTCTTATTCAAATAAGATCAAGTGTTTTTACATTATATAGTAAGTTTCTAATTTTCAATAGCAATTTTATTAGACGAACCCTCATTACGTAATTTATCAAATAATTCCAATGATAAATTTTAATGTAATTTATTATATGAATCTACAATTAAACATAATGTTTTATTTTTGGAAGGGAGCTTTCTTTCCTGGGGTAAAGGTAGGGGAGAGCACTATGAAAGTTTTTGCCGCGGGCTCATTACTGCCTAGTTAGGCCTCTGGCTAAAAGTAAGTGGTTCCCGAACTTTTATAAGTCTTAATGTCCACTATGGAGAATTGGATGCTGGCTAAATCCCCCCACCCCTTTCCTAAAGCTAAATGTAATAATCATGATACTTGCTTCGGTGGCCACATGGTCTAAGTCGTCAATCTAGTGTTGGACTAGACTGCCGGTGACAGGGAGATCGGGTTTCAAATCCCGGTTGGATATATTGAGGGTAGTTAAAAAAAAATCCACTCCCATTTTACGAAAATTCGGGTACATTAAATTCAACCTTCCTCGTCCCTAACTTACTAGCGTAACTATTACTTATGCGTATAATCTGAACAGGTAGTAAGACACGGTGATAAAAAAAGTGTCAAGCCNATATAATTTTCTGTTCTATGATCAACAAATAAAGTCTCGTAATCGAATATTCCGGAGAGAGATTGAAACGTGTCTCATCAAGGGAGATCACTTCACAAATTAGCTAGTCTTTGCTCGCTACTACATTTTCTAAAGTAAAACCGCATCGCTCTTAAGGACTCCTTCGTACTCTGACTTTTCAACAAGTCCTCAACCACCACTTACCTAATCTTCCAGAGGAGTATCTTCTTCTTTTAAAAAAAAACTCCATCAGATGCCCTCAAAATAAAAGCAAAAAAAAAAAAAAATGTTCCACCCGTCTTAGAAAAATAAAAAGAAGAAAAATACTAAGTAAGAAAACATGAGTTTACCCCTAGCCCCCTCTTTGAGAAGTCATGTTTTCTTCTTGAATTTTCTTTGGTCTACGTCATTTCAGTCCTCGTAATTTCCCCCGCTCCCCTCCACATTACTTTTCTTCCCTAACTCCTCTTTCGTCCCTATTTGTTCACTTCCAGTCAATCAGTTGAAATCTTCTTTCAATGGTTTGCGCGTGTCTCTTTCTTTTCATTTCGAGAAGGTCTTTATATATATATCCAGTATATTTTCAACGAATGGTATGACGAAGAAAGAACGGTGTATTCAGAAAATAGCCAATAGGACAATGAATCGATAGGATTTTAGAAGCGCCAGTTTAATCTACGGATTCATTCTTTGTAAACAAATAGCATGGCTGTTTCAAGAAGATCGTATATTTTGAGGGTCGGTCTATTATTCGCAATATAGTTGTGGAGACAACGTTTGTTACCGGAAATTGAGGCATCTTCCTAATCGCCAGAGCGTTGAAGAGGTGGTTGGTTCATTGACAGACCTATACCAGGGAAGGGTGAGACTTGTTTGGGTGTGGGGAAGTAAATTAAATAAATGGTACGGCAAAATCATACATCCCTTCTCATAATTAAAATTCCATGGCGTCAGCCCGCAATCAATCCATTCTGACCAAGGGACTACCATATTTTGGTGAAGATAATGCCAACTTCTGCGGATAGAGGGTGTCATATAGTCAGAACAATGCACCCTACGGCCCTTAATCTCAGTTTTATAGACTAGAGCCACTACTTTTTTATTTAAGTAGCTCCTCATTTGTCCTCGTGAGGCTGAGTTGAACTCGTTCTAGACCCACTACTTTACAGAAAATCTGGAAGCACCGGAAATTGAACCCAGGACCCCTGGATTAATAACCAGGAACTCTGACCACTAGATCACAGCACCAATCACATATTTCCTTATATAGTCTATTATAGTTTGTGACAACATTTTCAGAGATAAATTTTCAGGAAAAGATCCCTTTTCAAATTTTCCTCAGAATATCAAACATTATTTTGATAATCATAAAAAAAACACTGAATATAAAATTTTGGAAAAAATTATAATATCCGATTTCTAAAATACATAAATATTTTCAAAAATCCATCATCGGGAAAATACCTTTAATTTGATGGTTATAATCAAAATACAAAAATGCTCAGAGGTATGACCATATCACATCTAAATATTAAACTAGGTTTGGACAAAATACATCAAACCATTTTGGCTTAGGCCCCCAAGGTACAGACAGAATGGTTAAGATGCACTTTTCTTAGCTCAGCGACACATAATCAAGATTTAGGTATCATAATTTCAAGTTCTAATTTTTAAAGATTACAATACTTTGTCTATATGATAAGGTAAAAAGTACTATATTGACACTTATGAAAATGAATTTGAATAGTTGACATGTGCGTATTGCCCCTATATTTAGCTTACAGATGTATAAAACTAACTCTATCTATCATAAGTACAAGTTATCAAACCGAAACTTTGGCGTATTGATAGTAAAATATTATATATCTATAGTTTGATTTTGGAAGAAAGAACAATTTAGAAAATTCCAAAATATTTCTTTGCGACCAACATCGATAACATGTTACTATTATTACTAGTGCTATTTTATAGGTGTTGTTAATATTTATCAAAATTGACAGATGCAGATAACATAATTTGATGTATAAATATATTAAAATTGTTTTAGTAACTTTAATAAACACCAGATACTGTTCTTCCTACCAAAATCAGGGTATAGTAACTTTAACAATATTGTTATTTCTAAATTTATAGTGGACCGGCCATGTATATCAAACATTTTTGTAACTCTGATATTATTTTACTTCTAGTTGTAAGATGTATTATGATAGTAATAATTCATGATGTTGATAATATTAGGTTATTTTAGTTAAATGAGACGTCGACACAATAATTCAACTTAACATAATATACACTAAATATACACCACATCACCTAAAGTTTCACATATTGTATCACAAGTATATGAAAGTACTAATTTACGGATAATACACTAAATGTGAAGTATTTATAAGTAAAAAATCAGGCTACATAAAGCTCTTCGAAGCATAATAACCAAATTATAAAATGAAATATGTACCAGTGGAGATGTAAACTCCTTGCAAGGAATGTTTTGCTAGGAGGATTCGCTTTGGGGGCAGGGATGAATAATAAAATAACTTTAAGGACACCAAGGTCACGTGGTTAATTTCGATTTTTTTTTAGCACAGCGTTCAAGTTAAACGCAAAGTACTAACTATACTAATGAGGTAGGTTGAATTTAGAAGAATCGTACCCACAGTTGCTTGGAGGTAGAGTGAAAACTCATTTAGGATAAACCATCCTCAGTACACTCAACCAGGATTTGAACCCCAATTTACCTGTCAGCAGAATATAGTCTTAACACGAGAGTTACATCTTAGACCATGTGGCCACTAAAACAGGTAATTTAAAAAATTAATATAGTTAATAACTTAATGGTTTATCTACAAGATTATTTATGAACAGCCATTAAATAAATAATATCATAATCTAAACAGAATGTAACGATATACAATACCTGTAAAATATGTTATTTACAATACTATGTCGTTAGTCGTATGTAATATGTTATTTACGACATCAAATTAATAACTAATAGCCTCTACTTAAATATTTCTTAATGGACCTCTTTCTTTACAATGCACAGCATTTGACTTGGCATGTTTATAAACTCTAATCTAGATTGTAAGTTATTTAGCGTAATTAATCTTATGTTACAAAAGCAGTTAATATTTTATTTGTAAAATGACACCGCTATAAGGATTGGAATCATGCACGGTACCTTTGAATCCACATTCCGATAAGCCATCCAGATTTTATCTATGACCAGTGAATTATCTTTTTACAATCTAGTATTAGTATTGTGTTTAGAAAATGAGTTTTTTTTTAAATACTAACATTTTGTAAAAGATAAATATTCAAACAACTCTATAAACATGTCAAAAAAATCACTTTCTTAAGCACAATACCAAACAGATGTTTTCACAGGGACAAAACTTCACAAAAGTTGGTGATATCCATCTTAAAGATATAACTATTCTTTCATCACAGTTGATAACTTACTTAAGTAATATAAGTCTCGTTAAAAACTCTTATTTTTTAATTATATTATTTTCAAATATACACACGAAATGAACTCTCAGTCACTCTAATATAACACATCTGAAATGACATCGTACAATATGTCTATGTGAAGGAACAACCATAAAAAAAATTGCTCTTCTCCTTAAAAAAAAAAGAAAAGAAAAGAAAAGGAATGCGTCCAAGGATGTTAACAAATTGGAAAGGAATCTGACATCTCATTCAGAGTTAAACCTTATAGAGAAGCAGGGGGAAAGAAAGAATTGGTTAAGAAAATAAAATAGGAGGAATAAAAAAAAAGGGGGGGTTTAAGATCCTATTTAACTCTTGAAAAATGGGATCTTGACATTTTCTCTCGCTTCACCCCTTTCGACCCTCTTCCAGGGTTCATTCTTGTGCCAAAGGCGAGAGAGAGACGCCAAGAGTAGTGACATGTTTGATAGTCTGGTTGGTTCAACAATCTAACCACCCCCCTCCGGATTTTCTTGTAAAAAAGACGTGGCAGAGGGGAGGGGAGCTGTTAAAATGAGAACTAGGTTCCTTTATTCATCTCTGACAAGAATTGTCCAAGATCTCCCCCACGAGGATTGAACCAACCTAAACATTGATGGTGTACCTGAGTGAGGAGAGTTTTGTTGTGGTTTCGTTTGTTGCTAGTTTCGAGTTTCACACTCTCGACACTTGATGATCTGCTTTCTAAAGAACAGAGTTCAAAACATGGTTCGGATATACCTTGATTTCTCTTACGAATGGACGTTTGTAGCACCTTTCAAAAAATAACACAAACACATTTTTTTTTTCTGGCCAACACTGATAACGTTCACCATATCATTTAATATATGGTCAACCTCTGTGAGCTGCGGTGAATTACTCGCCTCAAAACCTGTCGTTCTTGGGTTCAAACCCAGCGGGGACCGATATATTTTCCTTGAGCGATAAAAATACGTAGCACAACTTCCTTCGGAGGGAAAAGTAAAGACGCCGGTCCCATGTGGATTGTGGCATGTAAAATAACGCCGGTAGGTGTGTGAAAAACCATTCCCGGCAAAATTGGCAGGCCCTTTCGCTATCGCTCATAGAAATTCTCGTATGCTAATATAATCTGTTGGTTCAGAAACTGCACGTTAAATACCTCAAATATTTTTTTAAATTAATATATTTTTAGGATATTGATAATATCTATCAAAGGTGACAGCTAACATGACTTGTATAAATTCGTGAAAGTAGATCTAGTAACTTTACCTAACTGGCAGATATCTCCATGCGTAAATAAATTGAGATATAGATATGAATGAATAGTTTTAGTCCGAAACCTCACACTGAGCGTAGGCCCCAGGGAAATCGCATTTGGTTGTCGTTGGCAAAGAGGTCAGGCTTTGAATACCAACCATGTTTTACTGGAGTAATTTTAAAATGGGTGCATCTATTCATATAAATTCTACTCATTCCTAGACCTTTAATTAATTCGTTAATATCCCTTTGGTTAAACTTAAGGTTGGCCTATATGTTTAGAAATAAAATACAAAACCTTCATGAGTAAATTAATTCTATTAAGATATTCGACAAGTTTTTTGGGAGGTGAAGTCTTACTTAATTACTTACTTACTCTATGGCATTAGAAGCTTGAAAGCTAATTGGCGCACTTACAAAAATACGCTACCTATCCCTATCTTGAGCTAGCTTTACACAGTTCACCTAATTACATTCAATCTCTATCTTGAGCTAGTCCACCTCATTCACCCTATCCTTATCTCGAGATAATTCTATCCAGTCCACCTCATTACACCCTATCTCTATCTTGAGCTAGTCCACCTCATTCACCCTATCCTTATCTCGAGATAATTCTATCCAGTCCACCTCATTCACCCTATCCCTATCTTGAGATAATTCTATCCAGTCCACCTCATTACACCCTATCTCTCTCAGTTCCGTTCTAATGTTATCCTCCCATCTGCGTCTATGTCTCAATGGTTTCTTATTACCAACGGGGAAAGAATGATTGAGGTCAAATTTAAGTGTTACAGCATTTGCGTGGGGGTAGAGTAGAAAACCATTAATTAAAAACACCTCAGTATATCCAGCCTGGATTAAAACTAACCCTGACCATTTGTTTCAGAGTCAAGAGTGCTAACCTTTCGATGAAACTGGTTGGTAATCATGGGGATATTAGCGTATAGGGTAGTCTTACTAAAGCGATCTGTAAAGGGGGTCGCACTCCCCAAAATGTAGGCGGAGCAATGTTTCCATGGCATTTGAAACTGTGCTCCTGTTAAACTATTGCTTTATAATTTTGGTAGTAAAGGGTTAGAATTCCCCTGTCGATGTTTGCAAACAGAGGTGTGTCTAAACAGCTGCCTACAAAATATTCCATTTTGTACTAGATGTCTCTTTTATCCAACCCTTTCTTATGTTACTTCACAACCATCCCAAACACTCCTCCTTCTTTCATTATTCCTTTTCACACCCCTCTCCATCTAAGTTTACATTTACCGGGGCCATTAGTAACGTATTTAAAGAAGTATTAGAGCCACTTAATGTTTTTTATTGTTGAAATCTTTCCCCAAGTTTCATATTTCATCTCGTCGACTAAAGTTTTCATCGCGCTTAAAAGGAACCATTTTAAAGCTGTTCGACTGGCCTGCTGAAGAGATGGATATCGGAGTTCGAATCCCGACCGGGTCTGCTGAGTGGTTTTTTCTTTGCCTGAATGGTTTTACACTCTCCTTCCACGAAAATGAGGGTAGATTACCTCTAAAATACTTCCTTCCTCATCTCTAACCCCATTAGAGTATCATCTATGTGTATAACCTGGACAGATAGTAAGACGCGATGATTTAAAAAAAAAAGATGCATCTGCTTTATGATTATGTCAAACTATGGTAAAGTTGATAGATGATAATTACTATAATGAGGTAAGGATGAAAAAGAAGCATTTTGGAAGTAATCTTCTCTAATTTGAGTGGAAAGAGAGTGGAAAACCATTTCGGAAAAACTACCGTTAGTAGACCCAACCAGATGCACCATTTGAGATTCGAACCCGCAGTCTTCCAAGTTCAAGTTGAGAGTGATGGATTGGTACCAAACCTGTTTCCAATTTTCGTATGGTTTGCTTTTATTAAATTCTTGTTTGAAAGTGGAATGGAAGCCATTATTCAACTCCAAATAATTTTATATTTAATTTCTAATTACTACCTTCAGATAATCTATTATTTGTAAGATGTTGTCTCTTTTTAGCCTAAACTCATCAAATGAAAAATGTATTAAAAGTGAGCCCTTGATAGTTACATATTAGTAAATTAATTATTTTTCTATGACCTTACATTGTAAACATATTTTTCGAATTATTATATTTGGACAGTATTGTGATGCGTTGTCTACACAATAAGAGTATTTTCAAATTAGTGATCCATCGGCTATACACACATTCATACAAAATTAATAAAAAGTAAAATATATATATATTGATAGTACAAATTATAATTTTTAACGAAAATTGTAAAATACACATTTAGAAAAAAAGCCTTTATGTGTTATAAATAAAACAGTTTCATTCCAACAAAATTTTTAAAGCAACGTATTCTATATGAAAACAGTCTTCCGATCAATAATGTCGGATCCTAAACGGATTTAAAGGTAATCACAAAAATACCTTTCGTCACATTTTACACAGATTTGGAATATCATGTGTTTTCATGCAAGAAATAACGTGAAGAATATTCAGCGTTCTTTACTTCCGCTAACCGTTAAGGAGGAAAAACGAATCAGGCAGTAAATGATCCTCTTTTGCCAATTTGTAGGTGTGATTGCCCTCTGAGAGGTCGGGGCAATATACATTCACGTCCTACTGCAAACCTTAGCCCCTCTCGCCTTCTCTCCCCCCCCCCCCC